>PQXP01000622.1:0-10905 GCA_002973495.1 Apiotrichum akiyoshidainum
CCGGTGAGTACCAGCACGCGGATAGGCCAGTCCAGTCGGAAGATCATCCGCCACGGTACCCGTGAGCTCAGCTGACGATGACAGAGATCGAGAACCCGTTCGCGCAGTAGTTGTAGCAGCCAGTATGCACAGATAGATAGAAGCAACCGCAGAGTTGCGGGCTGGATGGCCGGTTTGCCACTCTGTCGAAACGCTGCATTGTGGCTTGTTGATTTGTGGGCGGCGGATGTGCTAGTAAACAACCTGCTCCGTGCCCTCGCTGATGACGCCGGCTCTCGCCATCTCGTCGGCTCGCCTCCATCTCCTACTCCCTGTTCTCGCTGCACCAGACTCAATGCTAATGATGCATATGCAGCTACTCGACTACCCCCCACTCTCCTCTCCCCAGATCTACTTGGGCGCCGCCGCAATGGCATTCTCGACCTCGGCGCCCATTGCGCGGAGCACGTCCTGCACGACACCAATGGAGCACAGCAGCGAGTTGCCGCCATCCAGCCTGAGCGCCGCCGGCACCGTCTGCGCCGTCTGCGTAATGGCGTGGCCCGGGTTGGGCGCGCGCCCGCCCGCCGCAGCGGCAGCAACGGGCGTCATGGCCGCCGCGGGCGTCGACACGTTTACGCTCCCGGGCGTCGCGACGCGCATCGCCCGCGCGGCCTGGAAGCCCTTGAGCACGATGCGCTCCAGGTTCGGGAGCGGCGTGAGCGGTCCGCACGTCAGGTCCACTGGCAGGTCGGCGCTCTTTGGCCGGCTCGCGTCCGTGAACAGGAACGAGCGTGCGTCCGACGTGAGCACGCAGTCGAGTGCGTACCGCGTCACGCCCTCGTTGTCCCACACGAGGCGGTACTCGCTCACGCTGCGGACGACAAGCGCGGGGAAGTGGCCGTGCGCCGTCGCGCGAAGCGAGTCGGCCTCGAGCAGCAGCGGCAGCGTCGCGCGCAGCAGGGAGATAAACTGCTTGCCGGAACTGCCCTGTTCGGCGGGCTGCGGGGTCGTCGTGAGCTCGTTGAGGTAGTGCGACAGCAGCTGCGCAAACGGCTGGTGTGGGCTCTCCTCCTCCTGCGGCTGCAGGTGCGCTGCGGGCGTGCTCGTCGGGTGCGCGCGGAAAAAGGACGCCTGGTAGCTGTCGCTCGTCGGCGTGTAGGTGATCGCAACGTGGTAGCCCGGCGCATACTGCAGCGTGGCGGTACACAGGTCGAACGAAATGAGACGGATATCCCGAAGCTCGCCCGTCCGGTTCAGCCTGTTCACCTCTCCCGCGACGACAATCACCTTGCTCAGGCGCTCCCACTGCTCGAGGAAGTCGGGCACGCACTGCGCAATCTTTGGCGCGCGGAAGCGCACAGTCGATGTGACTGGATCAAACTTGATGCCCTCGTCGCGCGCGGCGGACGACGACGACGACGTCGGGGACGCGGCCGCGTCGTTGGTCGACGTAACACTCGGACGGTGGCGCAACCGCACAATCGTCTCGACCGAACACTTGGCGCCCTTCCACCAGTCGTTGATGACGAGGTACACCTTGGGCGCGGCGACCTCGGCCGCCCGCCCGTCCTTGAACAGGTCGCTGGCGTTGACGCACAGGTGCGGCACCATGCCCGCCAATGCGCTCCGGCTGCGCGCAGTGGGAAAGTCGCTGTCGTCGGGAAAGTGTGTCATGTACGGGATGCCGCGGTCCTTGAGCTGCTGCTCGACCATGGTCTGCGCGACCAGGGCGCTGATGTCAGTTCAATACGACGTTATCAACTCACTTGCAGTAGAAGAACATGTCCTTAAAGTCCTTGTAGTTGAACTGGAACTTGCACGTGCTGCCCAGGGCGGTTCTCTCGAGCTTGGACGTAATGGCCTCGACGTCGTCGTCGTCGCGGGAGCGCTTGGCGCCGCGCGCATTGCGGCGCTCGACGAGCTTGCCGAGGTCGATGGGGGTGCGGTCGCTGACCGCCAGCTTGAGGCCGCCGCCGGTTTCGAGAGGGATGCGCAGCAGCTTGAGCAGCTCGTACGCGAGCCCGTCGGGAGTGGCCTTGCACACAAAGTAGTGCGAGTCGGACACTGGGAGGGGGACGAACACGGTCGACGCCGGGCCTAGGTCCGTCTTGGCGAGGTCGTTTGTGCGCAGCGCGACGCGGCGCACGGGCGAGAGGCCCAGCTGACGCAGGTTGTCCTCGACGTCCTCCATGATCACGGTCAACATCAAGCGGTACACGTCCTCTGTCAGGCGGCCGCGCTGCTCGTTGACTGCCGCGGACGCCATCTTGGCGCGCAGCGTGCGGTTGTTCTCTAGTCCCTGGCCATTGTCCTTTGCCGTCGTGTCCTCGATCTCGATGAGGCCCGACGTGGCGGACACGGACACGACAAACTGGCCGCCCTCGCCGTGCTGTGCCGGCACCGGCACAATCACCGACAGCGGGCGCGTCGGCGAGTCCGACTCGATGATCCGCGGCGGATTCAGCGGGTCTAATGTGACACGGGGGTTGATGAGGAGCGGCGTCAGCATCGTCCGTGCGAGGATCGTCGCGTGCGTGCGTGTTGCCGACGAGAGGAGCGTCTTGGCGCTGAGTGCCGTCGGGTTCTGCTGTCAGTTCTGCGCACGATGTTAAACTCACGAGCTTCAGCAGCGACAGGTCCATCGGCTCGTTCGCCTTCAGGCCTCCTCCGACTCCCACCTCTCCGACCTCCCACTTCATGCCAATCTCGAGACGCAGCACACGGTCGGTCGGCACCATGTCGCCCATGACGACTTCCCGCAACACCTGCTCGGCATCGCTGATTGGGTTTTTTGACTCGGCGATCAGGAGCATTAGCGTTCCGCCGACGGGCGTGCCGCCTGCGCGCGCAATGGGCTGCGGCCGCCTGCCGACAGCTGCCTGTGTCGGGCCGGCCGGTGCCGGGGGCGGCGCTCGCGGGCGTGTCCAATACCGGAGACGGAGCTCCTTCTTGACGCGGTCGACGTCGACGAGCAAATTTCCCCTCCAGCGCGAGTGGCTGAGCGTGACGGCCTGAGTGAACAGCACCTCGAGTTGGTACGTCAGGGACAGGTGTTGCAAAAAGTTGTAGATGCGAACGAGGGGCGAGTCGACGAGCGTCTGTCCGTCGGCGGGCTTGACGTCGTCAGGTATTGTGCGCGGCACGAGAATCTCCATGTTGGCGACGTCGAGAATCTGCTGCCGCTCCTCGGCGGTAAACTCCTTTGCGGTGCGCGCTCCATCCACCCGCCAGGCCCACTCGACACCAGTGAGCCACCAGCGGCTGTCTTCGTCAAAGCCAACGACGCTCAGCTGCGCAATCCAGCCGTTCGGGCCGCCGCCGCGCACGTACACACGGCCGTCTGCAATCTTGTCGACGACAAGCTCGGGCGGCACGTAGTCTACGCACTTGAGGCGGAAGCGGATGTGGTCGTCGAGGCGCTGCACAGTGTCGATCATGGACGCCGGCGTGAGCGGCGGCTGGGGCTCAAAGAACTCTGTGAGCGACGACGGCAGGCGTGTGTATGTGCCCGCGGACCGGAGAGACAGCGCGGTGAGGAGGTCGGCATTGCGTTCGCTAAGGGTTAGAAATTACACAAACATTGGATACCCACCGCAGAGTGTCGACCAGCTTTGTGACGTGCTGAATGTGCGCAATGGCGGCCTCGTGCTGGGCGTTTTGGTGCTCGAGGAACTGCTGGATGCGGCGTGCATCGGTGACCTTGCCGCGGGGCTCGTCGTTTGGTGCAACGACGCCGGAGCTGTCGCCGAGGCGGGCCTTGCCCTTGAGTGGGAAAGCTGTTGGGCTCGTGTTGTTGGACTCGCCGTTCGAGTTGGAGTGCGGGGTGGGGAACGACGCAGTGGGTCCCGATGCAGTGCCGTTGGCCGTCGGCGCCGAGGATGTCGCGAGATCGACGGTCGTCTTCCACCTCAAGACGGCAAGGTACTTGAGCACGGCCTGTCGTGTTGTTTTGGCATACTCGATAATGGGCTTTGGGCGCTGGTTTGGCGGGAGCGGGGGGAGTCTGTGGTCAGAACAGGGTGTGCATGAGCTACTCACGTCGTCTCGACGAGCTTGCGCATGTCGTTGTACGCCTTGCGCGTGAGGCGGTCGAGCAGCGGGCCGAGGGGCACATTTTCCTGCTCCCAGTACGGCGGCAGCTCGTCCTCAATCTGCTCGGGAGTAGGGGTGGGGTACTGGAAGCAGGGGTTTGGGCCGAGCTGGGGGTTGCGGATGCGCGACGACGAGGCGACAGGCTGCGGCTGCTGGTGGAGAGTATTGTTGTGGTGTCCCGCGGCCGAGGCCGACGGCTGCACTTCGCGCCCTGTGCCGAGGTCTCCGACCTGCGCGCCAGAGTGGGTGCGCTGGTGGGTGTAGGAGGACATGTGGGTGGGGGGGTGGATATGTGTTAGAGAGGCGAGAAGAGGGCGGCGGGCATCGCGTGGGGGGTGGATGTGATGGCGAAGAGGTCAGAAGAGAGAGAGAGAGACATGATCGACGACGCCGAGCAACAACGGCCCAAAGCAGGCTGGGTGCAGATATTTGATCCCGTCCCCGCCACCATCTACCACGTGGCCCCATCAGCGGCACATCCAACTCTTGCCTTCCCTCGGAGGGAAGGCAGCCAGCCAGCCGGGTCGCTTAGACCCGCCCCCGGCGACGAGCTCGCCGTGGCTGTCGCCGAGACACGGCTATTCTAGAATTATTCATCCTCTCTCCACCACCACCTGCTGCATATCTCTCCTGCTTCCATCTCCGTCCGTCCCACTCGGCCTGCCCACCACGGCGCCGACCAGCCCCGACCTCGACACACCTCCACCCATCGCCACCCCGCACCGCTCCACCGCTTACTTGCTGCCCGCCGATGCCGCACATCACAGCAGCGACGCTTGACCGCGTCCTCGCGCGCGCAAAGAAGCCGGACCCCCTCGGCCGCAAGATCGCCGCGGCGCTCGGGCTGATCGAGGGCGTGCTGGACCAGCTAGGGTGAGCTCTCCTCATTCATTGCCGAGCTCGCGGAGCCTGAACTCGGAACTCTGCTCGCGACTGGCGGCTGCTGGGGCGGTCAATATGCTATAGCAGCCCGACCCGCACGACGACCCAGCTTACACTTGCAGAGAAAACGCGGTCGCGCTCTCGTTCAACGGCGGCAAGGACTGTGAGTCCCGCTAACCACCTGGATGCCGAGGCCGGCGCTGACAACAGGCACCGTTCTGCTGCACCTCTTCGCCGTCGTGCTGTACGAGCGGCACAACGACGTCGGCGAGCTGGCGCTCTCGCATGCGAGCACCCCGCTACCCTCTCCGCCAGTCCCCTCCTCGGCGCCCACTCCAGCCCCGCCCTCGAACGGCACCACCCCTGCTCGGACAACTAACGGCACCCCCGCCGCTACCCCCGCCGCTGCCCCCGTCGCTGCCCCCGCCCCCAGCAAGCCCGAGCCGGCGTTCCTCACTGCCCCCGCCGCCGCGCCGCCCCCGCTCCCCACCTGCGTGACCCGGACCCACACGCCCGCCGAGTCGCTCGCGACCGCGACGCACCACACGCCCGTCGACCCCTCGCACGCCGCGCCGTACCCGCTCATCCGCAGCGTGTACTTTACCGCCCCGAACCCGTTCCCCGCCCTCGAGGCGTTTGTGATCGACAGCGCGGTCAGCTACGCCATGGACCTGTACCGCTTTGGCGGCGGCATGAAGGCCGCGCTGGAAGAGTACCTCTCCTGCCTGGGCGGGCGGGACATCAAGGCCATCCTGCTCGGCACGCGCAACGGCGATCCCAACGGAAGTGAGTCGCACGGAGCGGGAGCAGTGACACACATGCCGAGCTGGAACGGGCAGGCGACGAAGCGCAGAGCAGAGCGAGCGAGGTGCCAGGGGGGGGGGGTCAGTGGTGGGCCCCAGGGGGTGCGCCACAGTGTTTCTCCGCGAGTCTCACTCGCCTGTGCTCCGTTTCCCTCCCCGTTCCCGTGCCCCGCTGCCACTGCCGCTGCGAGATAGAGCTGACTGGCCCAGACGTCGCAGAGCTCGCATGGACAGATCCGTCGTGGCCGCAGGTCCTCCGCGTCCACCCCGTGCTCGACTGGACGTACGCCGAGGTCTGGGACTTTCTCCGCGAGCTCGACGTGCCGTACTGCAAGCTGTACGACGAGGGGTGAGTACGGTGATAACTGATGTGGGGGGTGAGGGGGAGGAGAGGCAGAGTAGGCGGGAGGCTGCCTCGGCGCTGGACAGCGGGCGGTGGACTGGACGGCGGACGCGCGGTCACGGGGTGACGCGAGCTATGAAGCACCCGAGCTCTGAGGCGACCACAGTCCGCAAACCCGCGACGGCGACGGCAACAAGCTGCACAGTGGCGCAGATGGCAGACACAGCTGCTCCTCCAGCTGTCGCCATCGCAGTGCCCCTCCGTCTGCGGCCTGCCGTCCGCGTCCGCGTCCGCGCCCATGTCGCTGCGCCGCGTCGTCTATCCATCCGTCGATATCCCAGCGCGCCGCCCATTTCCTGATATCCGCCCCCCTGCCCCTGCCACATCACACCCCGCGCCCATGCTGACACTCACCAGCTACACCTCGCTCGGCTCGACGAACAACACGGCGCGCAACCCGCTCCTGCAGACTGTCGACGGGTGGCTGCCCGCATACGCGCTCGCGGACCCGTCGCAGGAGCGCGCCGGCCGCAACCGCAAACCAAACTAATAGACCTCCCCCCTCCGCCCAGCGCCCAGCGCACCCATCTCGCATTGTACATGTAGCTGTACTCTTCTCTCCACCACCTCACTTTAACCATAGAGATGCATCGGTTCTCTTTCTACCGTATGGATACCATCCTGCTGTATCGCCCAAAGCCGAATCCCAAACTACTGTACATTCTGCTGCTGCCCCAATCGTACCTCTGGCCGCGGTCGACTACCGCGGGATCGCACCAGCAACCTCGCTCCAGCTCGCGCGGCGCTCCGAGTTCCACACGCCGAGATTGGCGCGCGGCCCGTCAAAGCTGTTCCGGTTCGCTGGTGCCGGGGCGGGGGCGGGGGCKGSGRCGGGCGTGAGGCGGTCGCCGCTCGTCGACCGCTTGGTCTTGAGCGGACCTGGTGACGGGGACGGGGAGACCTGCGCGACCGCCGCGTCCAGTGAGAGCGTCGCAGCCCCAGCGGCGAGGTCGTCCACCGTCGGCGCGAGACGCTCGCGGCCATTCAGCGGAGACGAACCCGAGGGTGCGCCGACGGGGGGAAAGTAGTCCTCGCCGACCTGGCCGCCGGGCGGGCCTGCCGACGCCTGCGGCGCGTTCGGGAACGCCTGCGTTGTCGGCGTGCCCAGCGCCGCGGAGCCCTGCGCGCCTGGGTGCATGACTGGTGCACCCGGAGCCGCGTTCAGGAACGGGCTGCGGCGGACCAGGGGAGACGTCACGGGGAGGCCGGGGGAGAACGGGCCCACACCGCCGGCCGACAGGAACTGGGTGTGCACGGGCGGCGTCTGCGGGTATGCGTTGAAGACAAAGCCGGGCATCGACGGGGTCATGGGAGGGAGGTTGCGGGTCTGCAGCGGGCTCAGAGGGTTAATCTCTGACATGGCGGGGAACGGAGGGAGGGAGATGGGGCCGGGGTGGCGGCCCTGGCGCGCGTCGTCGGCCTCCTTGCGCGGCGGCGTCGTCGTGTTCGGGTCAACCACCGTGTTGAGCTGCCAGGGGACACGCTGCATCGCTGTCGGCGACGTGGAGCTCGGGGACGGGCTGGGGGGAATGAGGGGGAACTGCGGCTCAGCGGGCGGGGGCGCAGTGGTCGCAGGGAGCTGGCCCTGCCAGACGGGCGGCGACGGCTTGGTAAACGCTGGGAACGGCTCTGGGTGGATAGACTGCAGCTGCTTCTCCTCGAGAGTCTGGCGCTCCGTCTGCACGTGCAGCACGCGGCCATCGACCTCGCGGCCGTTGAACATGCCGACCGACTTTAGCGCGTCGTCCTTTGACGCAAACAGCACGGTGCCAAAGCCTCTGGACTGGCCATCAGAGCCGGTTGCGACATCTGCGCGGATGACCACGCCGGCGGGCCGGAACAGGTCCTTGAGGTCCTGCCACTGGGTGGTCGATGAGAGCTAATGTCAGTCCTAGGCCCAAACACTGTGCTCACATTCTTCACAAACACGACGCGGTCCACCAGCGTGTTTGGCGCGCCGAGGTCCTTTGCCTGGCTTGCGAGGCCGTTCAGGGCAATGGGCATGGGGTGGTCTGTCGCTGATCCGCGGTGAGCTTCCATATCCGGCGCAAAGGCGCCCTTGACGCCGGGGCGAATGTTCTGAGGAGGGATGCGGCCCCGCAGCTGGTCGTCGGTTGGCTTGGGCCCTGGGGACGGCGAGACGGGGCGTTTTCCGCCGTCCAGACCGAGTGGCGACGTACTTCTCCTCGGGACGTCGCCATAGGGAGCGAGCGTGTCGCGCGCCCAGCCAGGCGCTGCCGATCCTCCGGCTGCGGCGGCTGCGGTGGGGCCCACGGTAAGCGAGCCGGCGAGTGGCGATGCCGCTGCAATGTGGCCCCGGAAGTGCTGGGGGCCGTGAGAAGGGCCGAGGTGGGGCTGAAACTGGCCGAATGGCGGGCCGTGGTGAGGACGATGCGGCCATGCGGGGTTGCCGCCAAAGTGCTGCATGGGCGGCGCGCCAAAGCCGTACATTGCCTTGTGGTGGACGTGCGGCTGGGGCTCATACT
The DNA here is from genome assembly GCA_002973495.1 of Apiotrichum akiyoshidainum. NCBI lineage: Eukaryota > Fungi > Basidiomycota > Tremellomycetes > Trichosporonales > Trichosporonaceae > Apiotrichum > Apiotrichum akiyoshidainum. Next base: position 8,649 of record PQXP01000622.1, read on the forward strand.
CTGGCGGGAGGCGGTCGGGACGGACCTCGAGCGTGCGTGTCTGCCAGGTGAAGCCGTTGAAGCGATCGATTGCACGGGCGGCGTCCTCGCGACTGCCCATGAGGACGTTGCCGTACCCGCGACTGCGGTTGTCGGGGCCGAGGGAGACATCGGCACGCAGAACAGTACCTGCCTTGCGGAAGAGATCCTTTAGGTCCTGCCAGCGAACGCGATATGGCAGCTGCGCAAAGAGTCAGCACTGCGGGGGGGGACGCAGAAGCAGCACAGCATACACACGTTGCCAACAAAGAGATTGACGCGACCGTCCGAGCCAATAGCCGAGGGGAGGATGTTTGTCATGAGCGGCGTGAGCGAGCGGGTGGAGGCGGCTACGGGGTGGGGTCAGTGGACAGCCAGCGGGGGATGACGGGGTGACTAACCCTCAAGGCCGAGGTCGATGGGGGGCGGGGCGGGGGGAGCGTTCGCCATGGCGGCTGCGATGACGGCGTCAATCTCTGCCGAGGTTGGGGGCTGGCGGGTTCCTCCCGGGCCGAGCATCTGGGTGTGAGCTCGAGTTGGCGACGCGTTTTGTGACTCACCATTCCGTCGGGGACTCCTAATGCATCTCCTCCGTGTGCCCCCTTTGCAGCGTCGGCCTCGATGGATGCGAGGGCCATGGTGCTGGGAGAGTGAGTGAGTGAGTGGATGACAAACGAGATGGGAGCAACGCGTCTTTGGTGGTCGTCGTCGTGTACCGGGCAGACAAACGGGAGACGGAGCCGGAGATTTAAAACAATTGGGCGGGGGTGATGTAATGGGGGCGTGGATGCGGCGGAATTGGGGGGGGTGGTTGCTTACCTTGCAGCGGGTGGTGAGGAGGGATGCTTTGGTGGTGAGAGCGAGTGTGCTGTCGTGGGCAGTGGAGAGGATGGATGCGGGAGAGAGAGAGAGAGAGAGAGAGAGGGGGGGAGAGTAAAGGCAAAGGTGAAGGTGAAGGGGGGGGAGGGTGAGGGAAAAGAGTAGCGGGGCGCGATGACGCAGGTGGTGGTTTGAGGCCCAGACCAGAGACGGAGGGCGAGCGAGCAACGACGCAATGCAGTCAAGGGAGTGTGATGGTGGTGATGGTGATGGTGAGAGGGATGGATGTGATGACGAAGAGACCGGAAGCGATGGTGCAAGAAGAGATAGAGAGAATGAGAGAATGAGAGAGAGAGAAACCAAAGCCCGGAATGGAGGAGAGAGCAATGACAAGATGGCAATAAATCCATCCACCACCACAAGCCAGAAGCAACGTAATAACCTCCCTTCATCCCGTCATCTTCCACGACACACCCTCCCACATGCATGCACCGGGCACCCCGTCATCACCATCACCATTCTCACCACGACCACCACCACCACCATCATCATCATCATCATCATCATGGCCTCGGCCATCAGCGGCGTTGGAGGGGGCGGCGGCTTGAACGAGCGCCACGGGCGGGGTATGACAGGGTCGCATCTCATGTACCAGGCCATGTCCCGTTTGAGGCCTCGCCGTTGCTGTCTCGTCTCATCTCGTCTCATCTCATCTCACCGTGTCTCTCTAACCAGCTTACCTTTCCAGCAGTGCCGAGACACGCCGCAGCCGCAGACGATCAAGCGCAGGCAGCAGCAGCGGGTGTGACAGGGAGCCGTGGTGGTGGTCGTCGTCGTCGTCGTCGTCGTCGCGCCAAACAATGGTCCCAGGGCATTGACAGCGGTAGTGCATTCATATCCCTCGCAGAGAATTGCATTCACCACCACCACCGCCCACATGATGCTGATGATGACGACGATGCAGCAGCGCAGCAGCAGCTGCCTGCGTGCAGGCCGTGGCCAACAACCACAACAACACACCGAAACTGGAAACCCACAAGTGACCCCCGAGTAGTGGCGAGCTTGAGCTTGATTTCAATGGAGCCGCCATTCCGTGGCGCACAACCATGCTCGCTCGCAGTCTCTAGCTCTCGAGACCCCGCCGGACACGTCCTTGCCTGCCGCCAGTGCATGCCAGCACGACGCAGGCCCAGCGGCCAGCACCAGTCCCGGACCCTGCTCATGAATCCTACACACGCGAAAGCACGCAGCCACAGCTCCCGGCCGCAGCCTCAGCATTCCTCCATTCCGCGGCCCTGCTGCTGGCCGTCCGTGTCCTTTGCGGCGGCGACGGGACACGGTGTAATGCAGTGGCCACTAGCAGCTGGTTCCGCGTACGTGGAGCGCAGAGCGCTCCCTCCGCAGCCTCCTCCGCCCGCCC
>PQXP01000618.1:0-11114 GCA_002973495.1 Apiotrichum akiyoshidainum
GTTCTCGCGCGCGGCGGGCGCGTCCGCGTGCAGCGGGCGCCTGGCGGAAAAGGCCGCGACGGCGCCGTGGCACGGGCACGGGTCGTACAGGGCGCGGTGGTGGCCCGAGTCGCCGCCGAGGACGATGTCTGCCGTTGTCAGCACAGCGAGCGCATGGAGGAGAGTGAGGTGGCTAGCGCACAGGACGAGGGAGAGTGCTGGACGCGCACGACCGCGATGGTGTGGCCGGGACAGTGCTGGCCGTCAGTCGCCGTCAGCCGAACGCGGACGCGGACGCGGACGCAGACGCAGAGGACGAGCGCCGCGCCGCGCCGCGGTCACTTACGCCAGGCGCGGGCACGGCGACAAAGCTGCCGTCGCCAAAGACGTCGACGCCGAGGTCCGGGAAGCCCGCGACCATGACGGTGCCGGCCGGGAGCTCTCTGAGCCGGCACAGCACGTCGTCGTCCGCGGGCCCCGCGTGCTTGCCGAGCCGCTGCTCGCGGATGCCCGCGACCGAGCCCGGCCCGACAAAGATGGGGACGTCCGCGGGCACGGTCGCGGGGTCGCCGCAGTGGTCCCAGTGGTAGTGGCTCAGGTACACTGCGGCGGGGGCGAGGTGGGCCGGGAGGCCGCCGGGGAGCGGGCGGCGCACGTCGGGGCGCCCGCGCGTCCAGCCCGCCTGCGTCGCGGACCCGACATTCTCGGTATCGGCGCGCATCCCGAGGTCCTGCGCACTGTCAGCACCGGATCCATCACGGCCATGCGTACCCAGAGGTAGTGTTTGCCGTCCTTTTCGATGACAAAGCACATGACGGGCGGGCGAAGGTCGTCCGTCTCGTGCGTGTCGTACCAGTCTGCGCGCGTGCTGAGGGCCAGAAAGCCGTTGTTGACCATGAGGACATTGGCGATGCCGGTGCCGCTCGCGACGAGGGGGAGCGAGGAGAAGACTGACATGGTGTGGTGTCGGGAGTGCAGTAAGGGGAGTGAGTGGCTTTGGAGAAGAGGCATGCACTGCAGCGAGCATGTCTGGGAATGCGTTTAATTGCCGATGGCGCGGGGTGAGGGTCACGAGATCATTCCCGTCTCGTCGCTTCAGCTGAACAGTGGCACTGCAGCTTTCCGAATGCCGGCTTTGCTCCGCCACTGTCGTCCTCTGGCCCACTGGCACTACCCAACTGCCACCACTGCAGGACAAGGCACGGACAGACGGCACTTGCGGATGAGAGCTCAGAGATAGCAGGGGCGAGTCCAGGGACTGGGCGGAATGTTGGAGTAAGCATCATTGACTATGAATATGTATCACAGGGACCCTCAGGAGGCTGGCTGGCTTGCTGGGCTGCCTTGTACTCTGGCGCGACACTGGATTGATTCATTGCAATACGGACAGACCAGAGGGAACAGAGCAGAACGGAAAGACCAGAGAATGGGCCAAGATCCAGAGGGGACCGTGGTGTCGTCCTTGCACATCTATGTAGTGACGCGGATCGGAGAAACGGGAGAGAAGATGCCCGAAAGCGAACAAGGGAGGAGAAGACGAAGGCAGAAGAGATCGGCCGAGGAGACGAGAAGCACACAGATACGGGCTATATCGATACTGCTATGGAAGCGAGAAATGTACATACATGGGTGGTGGTGGTGGTACATGTATCGCGCAAAGGGACATGATACACATCGGACGGGGGCGTTGTAGACTTTGGCGGGGGTTGGGGTCGAGGCGGGTGGTGGGTGGTGGGGTCATATGATGTGGTGGTGGTCCTGCGGCCAGCGCAAAGATCACGGAAGACATGATGGCCGCGTGCACTTGCAGTAGGCATGTATGGCGGTGAGTTTGGTCGTTAGTACAGGTCGAGGCGGCGCATGCTGGACGCGACGGTGTCTTCCTCAGGATTGCTGTGGTGGTACACAGGAGCGAGGCCACGGAAAGGGAGAGGGAGGGGCGAGGTGATGGCCGACGACGACGTGGAGGTGGTTGCCGAGCTCGAGGCGTTGCTCCAGGTGCGGGTGCGCTCACGGTCGCGGTCAAAGCGGCCAGCTAACGACACGGGGGAGGTGGGAGCTGTCGACGGAATGGAGGGAGCGGCGCTGCAGAGGTTGGCGAGCGACGGGCGGACGACAGCCGAGCCCCGACAGGCCATAGGTGTGACAATGTTGTTGAACGAGTGGGCAGTGGGAGTGACCGAGTCGATGTGGGGGCTACTGGGAGGCGCGGCGGAGACAGAAGCGGGGGCCGACCAGATGGGGGGGTACGAGTGACGACGGCCATACGAGGCCTGCGTCGGGGTGGTGGGGGCGACGGGAGGAGCCGTGGGACCCATCCACGAGGGGATGTAGCTGGACGAGCCGACCATCTGGAAGAGGCGACACGAGGGGAGTGGGGCAGGCGCGGGGTCATGGTAGCTGTGGCGGCCAGCAGCGTACGAGGGGCGCAGGTCAGTGGCGCGTCCCAGAGGGGGAGGGCCCTGAGGGTTGTCAGTAAAGGAGGGTCTCAATGTGGCAGGTAGGCCAAGCATTCAGAACGACTCACCTCATGCAGGGGCGTGCCCATCGGGGTGACACTCGGGGTGCCAATTGGGGTGCTCATCATGGAGAGAAGGGTGTTGGCAGCAAGAAGGTCATCCGCCGTCGAGTTCCTCTTGGGGAGGCTGAAATAGTCGGTTGCAGGAGAGGGGAGCGGGGGTGAGGGGGGAGCGGGCGACTCGAACGGAGTGCGTGGCTCAGAGGGGTACTCGAGGGGAGTAGACGCGGAAGAGTCGAGCATGGGGACGTTGTACTCGTGACCGTGGTGCAGGTTGTGGTGGGGCTGCTGGTATTGCTGGTGGTGGCGCTGCTGCTGCCTGTGGTGGCGGGGGACGTGCTGTTTGTCGGGCTGGCGCTGGGTGGCGGTGGACGCGGCCTCGGTGGCGGCGTGGAAGGCCGCCTGACGAGCTGCCTCCTTGTCGCTGCGCGTCTTCATGTGCTTCCACATATGAGGGGGGCGGTAGTGGCCATGGTCGCGAGACTGCGTGTCAGAATACTCTCAATTAGGATGCTCACCCATAAGCCACACGCGTTGCAGACCATGCGCTTCTCTCCCTTGGGCGCAAAGATGTCGCTGCGCCAGAGGTCCGTCTCGGTCTGGAACAGATCAGCAGTGTTCTTGTGATTGTGTTGTTGTCGCTGTCGGAGATGACGATGATTATCATAGCAATGCGATACCCACCTGGTCGCAGTCGCAGTTGTGGCAGTTGCCCTTGCGGACGTTGCGCTTCTTCTTGGCCGCGACGACGTCGGCTTGCTTGCTGGCGCCGTGGTGCTTGGCGGTGCCGGACTTTTTACGGGGGATAGGCTTCTGGGGCTTGGAGCCGGAGACCTTGCGAACCATTGTGGGAGCAGGAGTGGAGTGGGAGTGGTGTTTACTGAGAGGGAGTGGGGGAGGACGGAAGAGAAGGGAACACAACAAAGACTATGAGATGAGGTGGTGTGGAGAGGGAGGAGCAACGGAAGGAGAAAGTCGGTGATGTTAGCGATGCTGCCGCTCTTGTTATCGACGACGTCGTCGCAGTGTCTGTCTGTGGGGAGGAGGAGATGGGGAGATGGAGGACTTGAGAGAGTCTGGGGAAAGAGAAGGAAAGGCTGGCCAGCAGCTGTGACTTATATCGTGTGTTGTGCTCGTCGGGGGAGGCAGCGGGGTCGGGGTGTGAGCGTAGACTCGCTGTGTGTGTCAGTCGCTGCGCGTGAGATCAGGTATCCATCACAGATCACAAGCTGCCTTCAGCTCTCAATCACCGACCCTGCCTCTTCGACCAGCCTCCCACCCCTCTGTTCCAGCTGTTGCGGGCGAGCCGCCTGGTGCAGAGGCGAGCGCTGCCGACGAGAGGCAGCTGCAAAGGAGAGAGCCGCAGAGAACCAGACCACAGGGCGGGCTTTGCAGTCGGGCTGGCTGGCGTGAAGGACGTGTAGAGAGGCAAGCCCGCCGTGTGCATGATCGGTGCGAGCAAGAGTGGGCAAGCAAGCGATGGGTGGAGACGGAAGGCAGCGTGTGCACCGCGGACTCGCTTCATCCTCTCTGCCACCGAGCGCGAGACGAAAGGACTCACTGGGGAGGACACTGTAAGAGGATAAGACCTGTGTAGACGTGCGTTGTGGACGAGGACGAGGTCGTGGATGAGAGACAGGACGGAGCGAGAGATGGTGGTGCGAGCAGAGCGCAGAGCGGAGCGGTGTGGTGGTGGTGGTGTGGTGCGTGTGGATGCGATGGTGTGATGGAGGAGGGACAATGTGGGCGACGTCTTTTTTGGAGCAGTGCTTCTTATGCACTCGAAAAGACGGGGGAAATGGTGTGGTGATGAGCAGGCGAGGAACAGGAGCACCGACGAGCATGCATGGCGATGGACAAGGAGGCGCTCGTCGTGAGCGTCGTGCGCGAGTGTCGCTTGCCCATCTCCAGTCTAGAGTCTGTCAACGGTGGTGGGTGATGGGAGGGTGGGATCCGGAAAATCACCCACCGTCCGTCTCTCATTTCCTGGCTCGACTGACCGATTCTCGGTTCCTCTCTGTGTAATGTGGCTCTCGCGGCCCACACGCCCCCCGCCGTGGCAGTGGCGGAGAAGAAGAAGAAGAATGGCGGATGAGCGCCAGGTAAAGTCTCTGCTCCAGTCTCTTGCTCTGGCCTCTGCCTCTAGCCTCCTGGATCGGCCTCGCGGGGCAAAGGGACCTGGGTTCTCAGACAGCTGCTGCAATAAGGCACGCATGGGGGGGAGGCAGCGCCATTCTCTGCCTGGCGTCGAGCAGGAAGCACGAGATGGAGGTACACTCGCCGCCAAGGCATTTTCAGCATCACCATCATTCGATACGCCGCGGGCGGGTGTCGGGGCAGTTTGGGGGGTTGGTGGCTGCTGGTGGCAGGCGCTGGTCCTTGGAGCGCCGTGTTGACGCTGGCGCTCGTTGCTTGCGAGATATGGGCGCTGGTGCGGCGTCGAGAAAGATGGAGTGCCGTGATGATATCGCGAGGCCGCCAAGGGGCCAAAGGGATGCCGCTGTGTAGCATGTAGCAGCAGTGTGTGGCCGCGGGGGCGAGAAAGAGCGGGTCGAGCGCACAAACGAGACTTGGACACGAGGCGGACGCGAGGCTGCAAGCTGCATGGCGGCAGTTTGAGGTATTGCATGGCTACTGCTTCAGAGCTCTTGCAGAACTGCTGCAGAGAGTGCTCTGTTCTCCCCTCACATGCAAGGTATACTCCCTGCTGCCTGCCGAGTGCCTGTGGGAGCTCGAGTGCGGTGACGATCGACCGAAAGGTAGGTGGTGGACGGTGGGCGGTGGACGGTGGACGGACAGTGAACAGTGAACATTGGGACGGACGTTTGGCGGCCAGAGTGTATTGTGGATACCGTGGCACAGTTTCGAGGGCCCTGCTGGCAGAGAGAACCCGGTGGAGTGCTCCCCCGCAGATCAACCTCATGCATGTCGCTTCTTGGCTTCACCCCGTTTGGGCTAGCGATGGCGACAGCGATAACGGTAGCACGAGCGACAGTGGGTTGCGTCGGTCGCGGTGGGTTGGTTGCAAGGCGCATCGCGTCATAGTCGAACGCTGGGAGCTGGACGCTGGGCGCTGGACGCTGGGCGCTGGACGCTGGGCGCTGGACGCTGGGCGCTGGACGCTGGGCGCTATCGCCGCGTATTGCGAGGGGGCTCTCGCGCTCTCGACGACGTGCCAATATCCGCTGTCCGTCGGTGGCGTTTGTGTGGTTGCAGTGACCCTCGTGTGGCTGGCGGTCGTGGGCGCGTGGGCGTTTCCGTTTCTCATGAGCGTTGCGAGCGGGGCTGGCGGGTGCGAGGGAGCGAGATTGTATGTATGTGTTCGAGCGACCGCCTCGACCTGCTCGCGATTTCTGTCCTCGCAGCAAAGCAAGAGTACTGCAGAGCCATGCAGCTGCTGTGGCGCCGCGGTGACTGCCGGCCTCATGTCGTGCCTACCTTGAGCGGTTGTCAGGCCGGCCGTCTGCGTCGCCACAATACGAGACAGAGACAAAGACAGAGACAGAGACAGATGTCGAGACTGTCGCGACAGATGTCAGACCTTGCAGAGGGCGCGTCGGTCCATAGACTCGGGCTGTTAGAGGGCTACGCGCTGTGCGCAGCGGCAGGAGCGGCAGGGGCCAAGAGATACAGCCAGGGACCAGGAAGCTATCAACCATATCGCGACCGGTATGCTTGATGCTTCTGGTCAGAGATCTCCCCCTCCTCTAGCGCCGACACCGCTCATAGCCGGCCCCTCCGGTAATGCCCGCCAGCTGATATCTACCAACTGCTAACTGCGACCTGCTGCTTTGTCCTTGCTACTGCTAGTGCTCTTGCCATTGTCCGGCCTGACTCAGGTCCACTCTTCCGGTTCCAAAAGGATCAGATGGCATCATCTGCGTGGCGCAAAGCAGCAAAGCCTGCAGCCTGCCTCCTAGTCCACGTTCATAAACAGCCCCCCCGTCGGTCCGATGTGGGTGCTCTTCCCACCGAGCGACGCCAGGCATGGATGGCCCCTGCCCCCTCGGTGGTACAAGCGAGAATCTACCCCACTCTCATGTCTCGGAGGCAGATGCCCAAACCGAGCGCAAAGGGGGGAGCTACGGCGTGGAGTGCACTGTGCTGTCGCGGTCGCTGGTCACTGTCGCTGGATCCTCGATCTCGACTGCCCCCTTTCCATCCCTGCCCTAAGCTTTCCCTCAGCTCAGCCGTCTGCCCGCTGCTCCGGCGGCATGTTTGGTCCCCGATGCGCTCCATTCCCGGTCGGTTGATCGCCATGTCCTCCCCAGTTCATCCCCCCTCCTTCATCGTACGGCTCTCGATCGCGGCAGAACCGAACAGAACACAAGGGGACAATAGGGCGCCCCCATCGCATCTGTCCTGTCGTCTCCTCGCACGCGTGTATACCCTGCTACCTAGCGCTACCGAGGGCTACCTACTCCGGCTCCCGCTCCCCGTACCGCTCGGTCTCTGTGAGTCGCAGCTTTCTGCAACCTGGCGGCTCCATGCAGCTGGACGTCGGCAACGCGACGTGAACGCCGCATGTGGGAGAGCGGAGGGTACCGGATACCGGGCCTTGGGCGCGAGCAGGGTGCAGGACGCAGGGAGCCTGGTGGCTCGAGGTGACACTACCAGGACACTCCAGCATACCTTGCACACTCCGGCATGCCTGCATTCCTGCTCCCTCATTCCTCGTCCCTCATGCCAGAGCCCCCAGCGACGCCCGCCCGACAGTCCCCGCGGGCCGTTCCCGCGGTAGGCGCGCCAGGCCTACTCTGACACATGCGCGTGTCGGCGCCCGCCCCAGCCTCCTGTCCCTGCCTCGCGCTGGTGCCGACGGCTCACAGGCTGTGGACAGCACCTGCCCGTGCGCTCGACGCTGGGCTGCTTGCTTGCACATTTCTCGCCTGCTCACCGAGTGTACAGTACTTGGCCGAAAAGGTTGAGCCGCTGAATGTGGCACTCGAACATACGGCCGTCCGATGCCATTCTTCACTGCAACCGTAATTCTGCATGCATAGGCTTCAAACTTGGTACAGAACTCGCTGATAGGATAAGTGTGACGGCGCCGCTATGCATGACTCACAGTTAATACCGGATGGGGCCGCCATGAGCAAGCTTGACAAGCCTCAATCTCTTCCTCATTCCCCTCATCAGGTCATTGATAAACCTTTGAGGAATGTTGCGCCATATCGCGTCGGCAGCCTCATAGAGCTCGTCGAGGTTCTTGGGACGTTGCTTGAGGCTTCTGAGTCGATACTTGAGGAAGGCCCAGACATTTTCAATGGGGTTCAGGTCTGGAGAGTTGGGGGGATGAGGCAGGTTGCGGAATTTGTACTTCTTGGCTGCTGCCCTTGACTTCTTGCTCATATGGATGCCGGAGTTGTCCTCTAGAAGCCAAGCACCACCATAGGCCCGCCAGGATGAGTTGACATTGCGCCAGATGCGTCGGAGGTGTTGTTTGTAGACTTGGTTGATGTAGAGGTCAGAGTTGAACCCCTTCCTCTTCGAGGTGGATTTGGACAAGTCAAGCCTCACAAGAGGCGACCTGCCACCATGCCAGACGGCTGCCCAGGCCATAAACCCCTTGAATTTCCGAAAGGCTGGTGCTAGACAGTCCTCACGCTCGCGTTCATGTGGCGCGCGCGAGACCCAGACACGCCCAGTGTCATTGAGTATCTGGGTCTCATCTGTGGCAACAACAGAGGTTGTGTCGAGGTTGCTGAACTTCCTTGCATATACCCGGCGCTTCCTCTTGTTTGTAGCGTTCACGAAGGGCTTCCGAACAGCCTTGCAGCGGCATATGCCAAGTTTCTTGAAGCCACGACGAATGGAACGGGTGGAAAGGTCAATGTTGAAGATGTCCTCAAGCTCCTGCTGAAGCTCTCTGTAGGTGTGGCGGCGGTTTCTGCGGTGCAACTTGTGAATTGTTGACAGAACATGTGGCGTGAGCTTGGGGGGACGTCCAGGGGACTTCCTAGTACGCAGATCGGGGTCGGTTCGGGCTCTGGAAGCGATGCGCTTGACAGTGGAGGGTGAGCAAGACCACTTTGTGGCAGTGGCCTTGACACCAGACAGCTTGCAGTCAGAAGCAATTCTGACGCGCTCTGGAGTAGTGAAGCGGTTGCCGGGCATTGTGCCGTGTTGAGAACATGCATAGCATTCAGAATATGTATTTTATATGCATGCAGCTGGTCTGTGCAGCAAGAAACGATGGTACGATCAACATGGAACGACGACTGGTAAGAGGTTCGAGCGTCGGAATTTTCGGCTCGACCTTTTTGGACAAGTACTGTACAAGAAAACGCTCCTCTGAGTGACCGTCGAGACAGCCCGGGTCCGGTTGTGTAGCTTTTCGGATTTGTAGGGCTGCTACAAAGGGCCCCTGATAGATTTGCTTTCGGATTTCCACCAGCCATGTAGCGGGCATCTCACTCAGCAGAGTCAGAGATCGCCACTAGGCGATACCGCCTTCTTTTCGGCTCCCCTGTTGCCCCCGCCTCTCGACGCTCTTCTCCATTCTGGGAACCGAGGAACGATCGGGTCATGAGGGGATAGGCCATGACAATGTGGCATACCCTCCTGATGGATTCAGACGCTGCTGAAAGCCTCGAGGAGGGTGGGCTGGCAGGAAGACTCCGCGTTGTGGATCCGAATATCTGGAGGGGACCAAGCTTTCATCTCTTCCGCCGGCTCAGGGAGAGGCTCCCGGCGTGGCCAGGACGAGTATTTGGCCCTCCACGAGGCAGATCCGATCGACAATGCCATCTGCCACGGACAGTCATTGCAACGAGGTGAATGGAGCCGCTTACCGTTTGCACATTCGACACATACTCGACAGGAGTGCCACAAATAAAGAAACAAGTGCCAATTGGCCGTAGTCGAGCCGTTTAATCCGAGGCTGCGACGAGTAGTGGGTATGTAGCCGAGATACCCTCTGGACGGCGAATGCGACGGATGGCACAGACAACCGCAACAGTAGGGGAGGGGTTATGAACCCACCGTGCCAGCCCGCGCTGGCTGGGGAGCTTGTCAGGTGCTCTTGATTGGAGTGGTGCCTGATCGCGCTTGGTGGCAGATGAAGCTTGCCGCTGGAGCGGTGGCGTCGTCTCCATGGTCTTGCGAGCTGTTTCTGGCATGTGGCGGCGGTGGTGGCGAACGGCCATGCACCCCATTCCGCGGAAAGCGACACGCGGCGTTGCGCGCCACCACGGCCACCACCAAGCCGGCGTCCATTGTTCCTGCGTCGGCCGGCCCGTCGCCGCCCGCGGCACTCCGGGCAGCAGGTGGGGGTGGAGCACCAGCCGCAGGGCCAAATGCCGCATGTCTGCAGGCGCCTGCGGCAGGCATTCTCATCCTCCGATGTAGGGAGTGCAGTGTGATAGGGTACTGCCTGGCAGCTGAAGGCGTGGCCGGAACTTGCGCGACCAGTGCACGCGGGAGATGGAGGGCCCGCTCGCCCCGCTCCCTCAGTCGTCCATTTACCCGGAAGCTGAAGCCTCGAGGAGCCCGTTGAAGTTGAACAGAGACCAAGTGTCCCAGCAGCCAGCGCGCACTGTAGCCAACAATGGACGCCGCGGACAACTATTGCAGCCGACTGTGACATTCATTTACAACATGGCTTTCCAAGTCAAGTGCCTTGGAGTGTCTCAGACAGTTCCGGCTTCGGCAGGTACATGTCGCGTCGTGACGAGCCCTGATGGCCGGTCAACAGGTGTGCGGCACGGCACGAAACATGCGACCACCACGGCTTCTATGGATGTAGCTCTGGTTGTCGCTGACCGGGTTGTAAACCATGCCTCTGGAAGCCAGGCAAGGTATGTGCGTACCCCACTGAACGCGACTGGGCGCGCCAAACCAGGCACCCACAAGACGCAGGAATCGCAGGGAGACAGAGTCACGTTACATTGCACGCCGCCAGACAAGCCCTGTCTCGTGTTGCTCGAGACGTGGCAATGCGCAATGAACAGCCGCGCGCCCAGCTGCGCGCGCTACAGCACGAGACATTCCGGACTGGGAGAAACCATCCTTGTTGGTACTGCGCAGTACCGGCCACAATCTCTCAACAGGCCCCGCAGCCCCCGGCCTCCATGCCGCTCCGCTCTTCCGTCTGGGAGCTTCGAGTCGGCGAGGGCACGGTCCCACTGGAGGCTGGAGCGCTCCAGTACATAGGCCGAAAGGCGCAGAAAGACTGGCAGCAGGCACACTGGGCCGACAAGGTCGGGAATAGGGGCAGCTGCAGAAGCTCACTCCACATGGAGCGTGCCGGGGCGCGGACGCCGCTCGTGGAATGGGGCATAACACCACTGGGCGTCGAGACTGACATCTTCTTTCACCCTGGCCCCAGGACCCAAGATCAACAAATGTTCCGTCCTCTATCTCACCACCAGACTCGCATGGTGTCTGCCGGAATGGGGTCTGCTGTGGCGCTGCAGCGTCCCTAGGGGTTGTGATAGAGAAGCTGGTGGCGTAGGACGTGCGGTCGTCGCGAGTTTACCAGTCGCCGACATTTGCCCGTATGCCATGGGTTTCCGGGCACAGGTCGTGCCCATGGGCGAGTTGGCTCTTCCCGGCGCACCCACATTGCTTGCTCTAAAGTCTGGAGGGGGCACACGATACCGTGTGAGGGGGGGGG
>PQXP01000276.1:0-36994 GCA_002973495.1 Apiotrichum akiyoshidainum
AGTGCCGATCTTGAAATGTTCGACGTCCTTGAAGATCACCCTCTCGGGCAACACAARGGACTCGTTGTTTTCAAAAGCCTTGAGGTCGTCTACGTTTACGAGCACAATGTCCCGTGAGTTTGGACGCGACTCCACTAACGCGGGGGCGGTGGCAAGGCCTGGGCTGGGCTCTGTAGGACGCATCAGTACAGTTGACAGTGGAACATCCGCTCCGGTCTTCTTCGATCGGTACAACCTCACCCCACCCAGCACCTTCAACGTCGCGGAATTCCAGATCCAAGCAAAGCAGGCGTTCCAGATCCTCACAGACATTGATGTCAAAGTTGGTAAGTGTCGGTCCCGGAAGGAACTGTCAACTGTACTGATGCGTCCTACAGAGCCCAGCCCAGGCCTTGCCACCGCCCCCGCGTTAGTGGAGTCGCGTCCAAACTCACGGGACATTGTGCTCGTAAACGTAGACGACCTCAAGGCTTTTGACAACAACGAGTCCTTTGTGTTGCCCGAGAGGGTGATCTTCAAGGACGTCGAACATTTCAAGATCGGCACTGGTAATGTGGGAGGGCATGTCATGAGTGTCGAGGCCACGCAGGTAAGCAACTCGTCCGCTTTCAACGACAACCACACCTTGCCGCCTGGAGGACTCAACGTCACTATGAACAAGGTCTCAAACACGTCGCTCTTCAACGGCAATACTTAGGGTTCCAGCACAACGCTCGTATATACTCGAGGATAAACCTTGTAGCTCGATAAATTTATGCGACTGGGGATGAAGAGGAATAACGTCAGTCAGTTATGGTGGATGCTTTTGCGAATCAAACATTACAATTGGGTTCTTATGCCTCTCTCGGAATGTGGCGCAAAAAGTCTCCGAGGGGTGTGGCGGCGAAAAATGGTCCCACGATCGAGTCCATACGCCGTTTCCCAATCATCCTTCAGGATAGCTAAGACCATGAGTGTTGCACGGCAGGCTGCTCTGCGCCGGTGTAGATTCCGTTTTGGGGAGTCATTCTGTGCCTTTAACCCCAGGCTTCTGTGCAATTGTTGGATGAACGGTAACCTAGCCTGGCTGCTCGCCGCTGCACAAGCCGTTGCGCGGGGGTTCATTCACCCCAGAGAGGAGACTTCTGTGTCAGTTTGGTGACTGACTCACGTCAGGATCAACCCGCGTCACCTACTAGTGTGGACGTGGAATGTGGGTACATAATGGTGGTGACAGAGGCATACGACCATTCCTTCCATCACGAGCCGTGTGCAGAGGGCCCATTGTACTGTTGGCCAACTCCTGGAGCGCAACGCTCCATACCTCGAGCCACATCTAGGGACGGCGACGAGTTGACGGACAATGGACGCCGTGTTAATCAGGGAGCATGACTGCCCCCTCCAGGCACATGCTCCCTGCACGCGTGAGACGCCGTTAGAATGGGAAAACTTCAACACCTGTTGACACCCTCCTCAGACCATCCCCTTCTGTAGCCCCAGCTGACGATTGGGGTCCTGCCGCGAGGATTCTGCCCTCCACTCTCAAGCCTATAGTCTTTCGGTGGCGACGCAAGGATCACTAGTGGCGGCACACGAACCGTGAGTGGTGGCTGAGACCCTGTCATGCGGCATGTCAAGTCGTTGGGTGCGTTTCTGTCTGTGCGGCGAGCAGTAGCAGAGACGGCCGTTTCGGCCCCACAAGCTGACGCCGGTCTCAGAAAACGCTCTTCGAGAAGGCAGATCGACTGCATTTATGACCGACCACTCCGTATATTCTTGGGTGACTTTCTCCATGAAAATGCACAAGCCTTTTGATGAAGCGATCTAGAGCAGAAGCAGTGTGAAAAGGACGAGAGCTGCGTGAGAGAGCTGCCACGCTGCCAAGGTGCTATGTACTCTCACTGATGTTTGGCCACCTGGGCAAGGCGCAAGGCTGGACCCCTGCACTCATATGTATGTGTCCATGCACTCCACCACCCACCTTGCCTCCTGGAGTGGATTTCCCGCATTTCGCCCCAGCACCAGCGTCAGCAAGCGGGGGTTTTCATGCAGGCAGTCCCCCAGTTAGATGCATGGGTTGTGTACTGCGTTGTTTAAAGGGCGCTGGTGCGCCGAAGGCTCCTGCTGAAGGCTTGTGCTTCTTGGTTGATGCCTCGCGCCACTTTGCGGGCGTTGTTCTGACAGTTCCCAGGTATTGAGGAGGCGCGAGTGGCTCTGATCTCCGTCGCGGCCTTTCCTTCCACGCGACTCAGGGTTCATAGGTAGAAAAGATGCACCGCTCTGAGACAATGAGGAAGCGGCCGGAAGAGAGACCTACGCTCCAGGCAACGCGGGCGGCGGCGGGCTCCCCTTGTGTCCGTTCAGGTCTGGTGGCCCATGCTTGATAAGACAACACGAAGGTGGGCGCGTGGGGGTGGCGGTGGGCGTGGTGGCGATGGTAGGAGGGGTTGCCGGGGTTGGAATCTCGGCTACGTTGGCAGGCTTTGCAACAGAAGAGGGGGCGAAAGAACCCGTGCCTTTCCAGACTCGAGTCGACGACCCCGATGTCACGTCCTGGGCGACCTGCGCGGGGCGGCCTTGTGCTTCCTGGACTCGGGACAGAAACCGTCATAAGAAGTGTGGAGCTGGAAGAGCCTTGCCATGCAGTCGTCCCAGCACCATTCCTAGCGCTCTGTACACTATCCCTCCTTTGTCACCACCTCATCTGATATGGAGGCAGTCGAACTGTAAGCTCGTCTTCTCTTCTCGGTATCAGGCTGCTGCTGACCTCTCTTGAGGTTTGAGTATGCCTTTATTGCTGGCCCGATTACATCCGTTGTGCCCGCTGCAGAGCCAGCGGCTCACAGTTTCCCCCGCCAAGTCGATGTCGACGACCATGTTCAATTCTTGTTGGCCGAATACTTTGCTCGCGACACGTACTATGTTACAATCGAGTTTATAACAAATGTTTACAAGATAGCCTCACGGAATGTATGTATGTATGCACGCACAGTAAGCACGCTCAAGACTGTTGTATGTAGACTGACCCATATGTGCAGCCCCACCTCTACGAAGCTTCAGACTCACCTTGCGTCGAGGCATCAAAGTTGTTCCGCCCAGAAGACATGGTACCGTTTTGCTACTCTCCGGATCGAATCAAAGGGGCGCCGAGCGTGCAGCGAGCCACGCTCAAGTTCGCCGCCACTGTTTCCCCTCCAACCGTGTGCTTTCTCAGTTCCCCAAACTTTACCGACCTCACACACCTTTGGGTTTTCGAGTCGCATCGGGTTTGCATCGCGTACGAGCTGGCATCGCACCAGGGTTTATGCTTGGCTGTGGGAATGGGTCCACTCGCTCAACTGCTTTGCCACCTGTACACTCTCCTTCAAAAGTGGTGTATTGGAGAGACGGAAGCCGGTCGCCCAGCGGACATCCGAAACGATGTCTTTCAGAAACTATGTTTAACCATCGGGTACATTCAACGCGCGTTTCTTCACTGCTGCGCTCACGGCAAGGTTTACCAACAAGGACAAGACAACGACGGACCTATCAATTTGGTGCGGAACGCACTGCCCAGGAACTTGGGGTTGGGACGCGGCTTGCTTTTCGACACCGACACTCGAATCGAAACTTGGGAGACAATGGGGTTCCAGCATTTGGACGTGTCCCCGTGGGGGTTTCTTGAGGCGCTTACATTCGCCACTACATTCTTTGCTGTCGAGCTGGATGCCATCACGGAGACTGCCTCCAGTGCGAGTGAGCTGAATTTCCTGACCAACATTCAGACGATGTTTGAGAGGTGGCTCCGCTTCGAAGTGGATACCAATGAGGGCAGGTCAGAGTTAGCCTGCATCGTTTTCAAGTCTATCTGTGAACAACATCGTGAAATTCTTGCTGGTGAGCCGTCACGACGCGAGACCCGATGACCGCAAAACCTACGCTGACAGAGCCAGCGCATCCCGCACCGCGCTCTCAGGACAAGACGGCAGAATCTGCAGCCAACACCCAACCGCCACTCTCGAGTTCCAGCAGCCCACCAACAGGGAACATGGGCAGTGGACAAGGGGCAATGCTCGTTGATAACGTGACGGCCTCTGCGATCCTCAGCAACAATGCCACCAACAACAATGGCCCCAGTTTTCATTTTTATGGCGCCGAGGCCACACCCGTAGGGCTGGCCCGCCTGGGACAACAACCTTCAAGGTCTTAGTAACCGACGGACGCACTGATCCGCTGCGTGGTGATAGTGGTGTCGTTGTCCCGCGCCTGCTCTCAACGTCAACGCGTTTGAAAAATGTCAATGTCAACGAGTGTATAGCATGTCTGGACTGCTGTTAACGTAGAATCCAATGGTGCAACTTGTAGCCCACTCGGAGAGAGATGAAACAAGGTTCGCACTTGTCGAGGTGGTGGCAACACTTGCCGCGCGCGACTCGAGGGCCGAAAACAATGGAGCCGGGTATGGGGACGCGCGAGGCGTGCGTTTGTCGCGTCCTCTTCACAGAGACTGCAGAGCGCAAGCGTAGGGACCACGCTTTGGAATGTGTCCATCGCCATACATCTGTCAGTTGGCGCCAACTTTTTCCTCTCTGCGCAGGCAGTCCCCCTGGCACGTAGCGGACAGCAGCAGCTCACCATCGTGGTCGTGACGTGCATTACATCTACGTATACAGAACATGTCCGCGCGAAACGGGCATTGGTTGGCTACCCGTGCCGAGGCGAAAGTCAACTGGGTATCCTCCTCGGTCTCGGTCTGGCTCGTATCGTTGGGAAAGAAGTTGAGGAAAGGGGAAGATTACTTCTTCGCGGTCTCCTCGAGGATGGTCTTGTTAAAGTCCTCGAGGGGGACGAGGTCGCGGTCGCTGAGGAGCGAGAACTCGTCGACGAAGAGGAGGAAGTGGCGGTAGTTTGTGTTGAGGTGGGCTGCTGTCAGCTTCTCGATCAAGCAATTATCCACAGGCATGGGCCTGGCAGGCGCAGCTGATCTCCCAACAAGCAGCCCCTAGGTCTGCACCTGCACTGCTCGCAACTCACCCTCGATGCCGAGCGCGCACACCTGGTCAAAGTGCGAGTGGTAAATGTGCGCGTAGACGCGGAACAGGCGGCGGAGGATCGTCTTGGCGGTCGACGTAAAGTTGGAGGGGAACTTTACGCCAATGCGCTGGGGGAACACCTTTTCGTCGTCGATGATACCCTGCGTCCACGTCATGAGCGCCTCAACGTACGCGGGGGCCGACAGGTGCGTGGGCTTCTTGTACGTCTCGCCGTCCTCCCAGTAGAACTCGTACTTGGGGCCGGCGTTCATGATCGGGCACTCGCTCGGTGTGCAGAACTCGGAGATGGTGCCGTAGAGCATGTTGACGTGGTTGAAAAAGTCGACGACTGGTGTAATGTCAGTGTCAGTGTCCAAGTGGTGCTGGGGGAGCCGGAGTGCCATGTGCCACGCGCGCCACCGGAGTGGACGTGGGACGCGGTGTTGGGAGAGACAGCGTGACGCCGGGGCCGACGTCAGGGTCAGGGCAAGAGCTCCGACCACCACCGAGACTTCCGACTACAGCGACTTTACTAGTCCGCTGCTACTCACCATGAACGGCAATCCACTCGTTGAGGTCCTCGCCCTCGGGGAGCTGGACGGCGGTGCGGAGGTTGCCAGAGCCCTGGAGAGAGTTAGCACATCAAGGGAACGCAACTTACAAGAGTCTGCTGGGCATACTGCTTGAGCTGCCACTGCTTGGTGCCCTCGGGGACCTTCTTGGGCTTGAACGCTGCTGTGTTAGTGTTGTGGTGGCGAGGTGAGTCTTGGCCGATATGCGTGGGAGGGTTCCTCCACGGAGGGGCGAGTGGGGCAACACATGCCGTAGCTCTCGCCAACACCGTCGATGCCGCCAACGCCCATGCGCGAAGAACCGGAAGTGTGCAGTGTAAAGACAGTAACAGCGAGAGTGGTCGGGTAGCGACTCGAACCAGACTGCTACTACCATTTCCCGATCTTGCGCGGCCTGCTGGAGGGACACTCACTCCTGGACTGGTTGCTCTTGCTGGAAGGTTAGCTGTGAACAAAGGACAGGAGCCGCCGCTACGCACAGGTTGAAGAGGGTGGACATGGTGGTGGTTCTGTGGAAGGGAGGAGTACGCTGTAGTAGTGATAGAGATAGATGCAAGAGGGGGGGAGATGTCAACAACAACAACAACAACAACACAACCAGCCAGCCTGGCGGGGATGTTTACGTTGTTGGCCTGGTTGCTCCCGTCTCGCGGTCGCGCGGATCTTTCCCTTTTGACTTTGACGCGTCACTCCTCCTGGCTGGCTGGTGTGTTGGGTGGCGGGAAGCATGCCAACTGAAAAAATACTCCCGCTTTCTGAAAGTGCAATGTTGACCTCTCCCCCGCGTGATTTCGAGACTGAGACTTTCGACGCGTTTCTCTCACTTGTACTCTCCTCCATCACCCCCACACTCCACCCCCATGTCCACCCTCGCCACCGCCGACCTCGGCCCCTCGGACGACGAGGGAGACACCGACTTTGTCCTCCCTACAAAGGAGAAGCGTCCTGCGGGAGCCAAGCGCCGGCGCGCCGGCGCCAGAGACGGCGGCGACACCGACTCGGACTACGACTCGGACGACGACGACGATGCCGAGGACGACACCGACGAGGTCAAGCGCTTGAAAGCGGAAGCAGCAGAGGCCGAGGCGGCCCAGCGCAAACGGCGCGCAGCAGAGGCGTTCCGCCTCATGCAGGAGGAAGCCAAGGCGCCAGCCAGCAGCGGGTCCGAGAAGGACAAGCAGAAGGAGGACACGAAGGTCGCCGAGGTGCAGGTGCGGATACCGCGCCGCTTTGCCGGCGAGGTCGTCTAGTGAGTTCAATACTGTAGGCTGTGTAGCTGACATTCAGCGAGGTCGTCACGCGGCCAAAGGACCACCCCGACGCAAAGAAGTATGGCGAGTGGACCGGCGACGCCTCCGCTGCTGCGTCGGCATCAGCATCAGCGTCGGCATCGGCATCGGCATCGGGTACACCTGCCCCCGCCGCCGCGTCCACAGAATCAAAGCCCACACCCTCAGCCCCCACTGCCCCCGGCCCCCCGCTCCGCCGCCCGATGCGCAAGCGCCCGCGCGCGTCGCTCGAAGCCATGGCGGCCGCCATCGACGCCGGCAAGAAGCTGACGACCCTCGAGAAGGTAAGCTGCGAAGATCAGGAAATGGCTGACAACCAGTCGCAAATGGACTGGAACTCGCACATGGCGACCGAGACCAAGCTCGCGGACGAGGTCGCGCAGCACCGCCGCGGAGGAGGATACCTCGAAAAGCAGGCGTTCCTGGATCGTGTCGGAGAGAGGAAGGACGCGCGTGGCGCTGCCGCGAGCAGTACTGGCCGCAGGAGGTAGACGCAGAAATACAAGTATAGGGCAGAGGGAGTGGCAAGGTATATAATAGTGTAGTTTCCGTTCAGTAGCCGCCCCGCCGACCACCCAGGCGAGAGAGAGACAGAGGCCGTAGCCCGGGGATACCCTGCATCGAGCATGATGAGTGGGATGCATTGATACTGTACAGCATGTCTATGTGCGTTTTTACTGCTTGCGCGCGCCCTTGTCCTTGGCCTCGACCCAGACGGCCTGTCGTCAGCAGCTGAGCCTTTGGACCATCGCAGCAGCCGCGCCACAGACTCACCTTCATCTCGACCGTCTGCTCGACGGTCTGGTTTCCGCCGTCCTTGATGTGGAGCGTCTCCTCCTCGCCGACGGACGGCGAGTTGACCCAGCGGCGCACGGCGCGCATGTTGTCGACGTCAAGGTTGAACTGCTTGTACCACGGTGTCGGGTCGGTTCCGGGCGGCAATGTCTTGAACGTGTCGAGCAGCTCGGAGAGCGTCGCCATCGACGCGGTGCCCGGCGGGGGGATCGCGGACGGGTTCGTGTACTCGTTCTTGCGTGCGTTGAGCGTGCGCTGCGCGCGCGAGGGCTGGAGTCGGGTTAGAACGAACAAAGGCACGTCAAGGCAGCAGCAACAGCCAGCATTCAGAAGCCATGTGGTCAGCTGGTCAGGCCACTCACAGCACGCGCAAACACGGGGTCCTGGACGTTCACCTGACCCATCTTCTGGAGGTTGGCCAGGAACTGGGGGTCCATGGCGTCGCGGATAACGTCTGCAAGTCAGCTTCAATCGACGGATTCCAAAGCTCACTGTCGTCCTTCTCGCCGCTGAACGGCGCGTCCTCGGCGCGCGGGTTCCGGTGCGCATCACGCGCAATCGAGCCGTACTCGACGTTCTGGGGCGACCGGCGGGCGGCCTGCTGCTGCTGCTGAGGAGGAGGAGGAGCGGCGGCGGCCTCAAAGGCCTCGGGCGGCGGGCGGGGGATGGCGGGCGACGAGTGCACGGCGGTGGGGACGTTCTTCGGAAGGCGGCGCGCGCCCTTTGATGCTGCTGAGCCCATGGTGGTAGTGGAGTGTGGTGTGGAGAGGACGTCGGATCGGGAGAGTCGAATCAAGAGATCCGGAGATGTCACCCTGCTCGCCCATGACGAACATTGCGATGGAGGAGCGGAAGCAAATTTCCCGATCCAGGCTCTCGCGGCTGCCGGCCAGCGTGCGGCCAGGTCCGCGACGTGGCTCTCGTACTCTTGCTATTTGTGTCCTTGTCGTCATCTCCCACTCTTACCCTCCATCTTTCTGCCAACACCACCACCACACCCACCCACCACAATGGATACCCCCCTGTACGGCGAGCGCATCGCGGAGGAGAAGGCCTTTACCCGCCGGTACCTCGACAACATTGCCGCACGCGCGGTCAACTACCCGGCCGACTACGCGCCCCCGCTCGAGGACCGCCCCCGCAAGGTCCCCGTCGTCGGCGCGCACGTCGTCGCGCCGCCCGACATGGACGTTGATGAGGAGGGCGACGACCAGAGTGAGTCTCAGAGCAGCTGAGCAGCTTCCTGCAGCTACTCTTGCCACTGATACAGCTCTGTCCCTTGCATCGCCGCTAATTCACGCAGACGCCACCGTCACGCTCACTATCAAGTCGCTCAAGCCGTCGCTCACGCTCTCGGTCGGCGCGTCGCTGACCGACAGCGTCGCGGACCTGAAGGAGCTCGTGGCCCAGCAGGCCGGCGCGCCCGCGGCCGACGCGCAGCGTCTTGTCCTCAAGGGCAAGGCGCTCGCCGACAGCAAGCTGCTCAAGGAGTACGACCTCGCCGACGGCGCCGTGATCCACCTCATGATCAAGCCCGGAGCTGCCGCCGTTCCTCCCGCCATTAACGCCCTCGCTGCCTCGGCTCCCCTCCCCCCCTCGGCCGTTCCTCCCCGCTCGCCGACACGCGCCGACGCGCCGCACCTGACCATCACGACCGACGCCGAGGGCGCCAAGCCGACCGAGGTCCCCGAGGGCCTCGACTTTGACGACGCGGCCCCGCCCTCGCCCATCGCCTCCAAGGCGTTCCACGACGTTGCGTCGAGCCCCGATTTCTGGCAAAAGGTGCACAGCCTCTGCCACGCCGAGTTTGCGCACCCCCTCGACGCCGACACTGTGTTTGACACGTTCCTCGTCGCGATGAAGGGCCGCCTCACGGCCAGCGAAAGCGCAAAGATCCGCGACGTCGTCGGTGTTGCTGGTGAGTAGACAGCTGCAGTGTCTTCCGACTGGACGTGGGACGCACACACCCCATGACGCTGCGCCAAGCGGATGGCGCGCTCCGGCGGCCGCTTGGCGCACAGCCATCGCCTCCGAAACCTTTTGTCTCCACAGACTCCCATTCATCTCATTCACTCTGCGTCATTTGCGCACAGGCCGCTGACAACCACAGGCATGGGTGGAGGAGCGTAAGCGAGAGGTTCGTTCGGGTCAGTCTCAGCGGCACATCCGGCAGCTGCGTGACGCGCTGCGGCGCTCGCACGCAGGCGCAGACGCAAAAGTTAGAATGGTAAACTTGTACAGTACGTTATATGCATGCGGTTGATCAGAGGCTACAACGGGGCGCGAGCGGGTATAGCGGGGTTGCCGGGGATCAGTGGGTGGGGGGTAGTATTACGGATGGGGGGCTACAGGCGACTCGGGAGGCGCGGTGACGAGGAGAGAAGAGAAACTACAAGAACACGAACACGACTAGAAGCGCATTGTCCGCTTGCCCCGCGATCCCAGGTCCGAGGTGCCGCTCGCGCCAAAGCCGTCGCCGCCGACTTCAGTGTCAAAGTACTCGTTGCGTTTCGGCGGGCCGTCGGCGCGGCTCTCGCCCGCCGTGCCGTTGTTGGCCTCTTCCTCCTTTTCCTCCTGTTTGCGCTCCTCCGACTCGAGCAGGCCTTGGAGGTCGGGCGGGATCTCCTGCATCTGCACACTCGGCGCGCCGTTCATGTAGCGCAGCTTTTCGCGGATGCTCATGCGGATGCGCTCGAGCGACTGGCGCGTGTTGAGGTTCTGGATGCGGCCGGACAGCGGCGGGTGCAGGCTGTAGTCGGGGCCAAAGAACTCGAGGTAGTTGTTCGGCGGGAGCTTGTTCGGCAGGTCGACACCAGCAAGCACACCCGTCTCGTACGCCCAGCAACGCGCGACGGACGACTGGCGGTATCCGCCGCCGCCGAGCGTGAGGAGCGGAAGGCCAAACGTCTTGATGAAGCGCACGCACTCGCCGTGCGCGGCAATCGACAGGTTGAAAGTGCCGAGGCGGTCGCAGCCGAGCGAGTCGGCGCCGCACTGCAGGACAATTGCGCTGGGGCGGAAGGTGGTAATCGTCGGCTCCATGACGCTCTTGAACAGCGAAATGTAGCTCTCGTCGTCGATGCCGTCCTGCAGCGGCACGTTGAGCGCAAAGTGCTTGCCGAGGTTGGCGCCGATTTCGCTCAGGTTGCCGGTTCCGGGGAAGAAGTCGACGGCATACTTGTGGAACGACACGGTGAGGACGCGGTTCGACAGGTAGAAAGCCTCCTGGACACCGTCGCCGTGGTGGATGTCAATGTCGATGTACAGCACGCGCGGGTGGTAGCGCAACAGCTCGAGGATGCCGAGCACAATGTCATTGACATAGCAAAAGCCGCTCGCCTCGCCCTTCTTCGCGTGGTGCAGGCCGCCGCTCCAGTTGATCGCAATGTCCGTTCCGCCCTGGCTCAGCTTGCGCGCGGCGGCGAGACTGCCGCCGGCGTACTGCTTGCAAAAGTTGAACAAGTCGTGGAAGATGGGGCAGTCGTCTCCGATATTGTACATGGTGTAGTCCTTGGTGAGGTTCTGGGCATTGCGCGGCGTCACACTGTGTGTCAGTTAAGCGTCAACTTGGGCTAACTTACCGCTTCAAAAACTCGACATAATCGGCGTCATGGAACTCGCGCAGCTCATCCTCTGTTGCCTTGCGCGGGTTGTACATGCTCATCTTCTCGTGCAAACCGTATCCGAGAACGAGGTTGTTGGTGAGCTCGAGACGATGCGGGCGCATCGGATGCCGCTCCTGGACGCGTCAGCGAGAGTTCACCGGTCAAGACCCCAACTCACTCCATAGTGGTAGTTTCCGACATCTTTCGGGTGGTAGTACGCGACGCTCGGCGCAGAGTGCGACTGCTGTCAGCTTACTGAAATCCTCGCCAGCTAACCTGTACATGGCCGCCTTCTGCCTGGGGGATGTGCAGGTTTCTCCGGTCGAAGAAGAAGGGGCTGTCTGAGAAGGTGGGGTAATCCACCAGCGTGGTCATGATGTCGTCGGCCGACGGGCGGTAGTGCCTTGCTTCGACGATGGTGCTCCTGGACGGCTCCTCTTCCGTCTATGTGACGGGATGGTGATGGTGGATGTAGATGGGCTGGATGGATGGATGGGTCGTGAGAGAGGGTGATGGAATAATGGGAGTCGAGGTGCTCGATGTCCTCTCTCTCTCTCTCTTCTCTCTCTGTCTCTTCCGTTTCTATCGCCACCCAGTAGAGCTCGAATTGTCGCGTGGATTTGATCCCGCTAGTTTTATTTTACGTAATATGTGATTTCGGTGGAGGCCGTTATGTCCGGCTATTCCAACCACCGAGATAGGCTGGGGCCATGGCCGAGAGCCGCATGAGCCGTTGCTCCTCCAACGCCGCCGAAACATTCATCTCTCTTGTGCCCACTTCATCCTTCATCCACTCTCTCTCAACCACAATCCCTCCCACACCCTCCTCCGGGCTCCAATCTCCCCATGGACTCCACAAACGCCGTCGTCCAGAGCATCACCCAGTCTGGCGCGGCCACCGCCCCCCCTACCGGGGCTGACCCGTACGCCCGTCTCGAGCCCGACGCCGCGTCCCAGGCCCAGATCTGTGAGCTTGGACAATGTCTTCGGAATAAGCGCAATACTGACTCGCAGTGCGATCACATCAACGTGATGCTGCCCAGGTTGGCAGGCTGACGGAGCTCGTCTCGGAGCTGCTCCGCTCGCTTGCCGGTGAGTTGATGACTAACCGACCATCTGTTAACTCCGCAGGCACACGCTGGCTCGCGCACAAGCAGACAATCATCGACCTGGCTGTCCGCGCAGTGTATCTCCTCCTCACATTTGGACGCGGTCACCAGACGCTCGGAGAGGAGTACACCGACATCCTCCCACACGTCCACTCGCGCCGTCTCCCCCCGTCGCGCAGGGTGAGCTTCGAACATCTTATTCCAGCTAACAACAGCGACGCTTCCTCACCATCTTCCTCCTCCTGCTTCCCTCTGCACTCACTTCGCCATCCGCGCTGCAGTACATGCGCGGCGACCCGTACGACCACTCGCGCTGGGGCAACGCCAAGCGCAAGATTGTCTCGTTCCTCGAGTCGCCCTTCGGCCAGTCGCTCCCAGAGATCCACCTCGTGCTGTTCATGTTTGGCGGCAAGTTCTACGAAGTCGCGCGCCGCATGACCGGTCTTGGCTACGTGCGTTGACTCGCTGCTCCTAACTGACGACAGATCTCGGACCTGCCTCCTCATCCGCCCGAGGCCCGTGCCCCCTCCTACGAGCCGCTCGGCCTCCTCATGGCCCTCCCGCTGCTGTACCGGTTGTTCCCGCGGAGCGCGGCCTCGTCCGCCCCCGGCCTGTCGAGCACTGCCGCGTCCCTCATGCCAAAGGAAGCCGAGAAGGAGTTTGGCCCCAAGCCCGTGGCCGCCCCCGAGGACTCGGTCGTCGTCACTGCCGGCACCGACTACGACGCGCCGAACACGTACCTCGACGAGGAGGCGCGCGAGATCCCCGAGCGCCAGTGCACGCTGTGCCTCGAGTCGCGCGGCACAGGCGAGGGATCCGGCGGCACTGTCGCGGTCACCGAGTGCGGACACATTTTCTGCTGGGGCTGCCTCGGCGGCCTCGACAAGATGGAGTGCCCCCTCTGCAGGCAGGCCCTCCGCATGGAACGCCTCGTCGCGGCGTACAACCTGTAATCTTCTAATGCATGCATGGGTTCAGCGTGGTCGCCGCACCAGCGGGTACGGAAGCGCATATGCTGATCCACAGGCAGACGCGCAAAGTGACATATTGAGCAAACAGGAATGCGAAATGATGATCCGTGCTGACACAGACAACTCATCAACACCAGGGCTAGGCTGGATGCTCCGAGTGTGGGGAGAGCGTACTGCCATTCCAGGACATCTGAGACCTACACTGGGCATTCGAGACAGCAGAACAATCCCCGCGAGCGACTGCTGCGGTTCACTGACACTGCCGTCTGAGACACACTGACTGCTGCACACCATAGTAAGAACCGGGCGGTGTGGCAGGCGGTGTGGCACACCTGCAAGATGAGATCAAGCCACAATGTGCGTTCAACAACCCATCATCCATCATCGTATCGACACCAACAGCAGCCCGATGGATACCTGCAAGATGGGCCAGTGGGTATATAGTGTGGGTAGGACTCTCTCTGCTCCTGTCGCTTGACTGTTCTTCTTCTCACCTACATCAACTCCCGACTTATGACATTGTTTACCACGCTCTCTACCTCGTCTCTTGGTCCCACAACAACCCTCACTCAGAGTCCCTCCCAGCCCCGCCCTCCTTTCCTAGCGCCTGGTGCGCAAGCTTCCACGCCTCCCGGTCCCACGCCACCCAGCCTCTCTACAAGCCAAGCAGCACAGACAGACAGCATGATCATTCCTTTCCCCGACATACTCGTCCGCACCGTACTCCCGACCCACGCCGCCTTGTGGGTACAGTATCAAGCGCACGGCGGCCTCTGTGGCCCCTTTGACCGCGATGTCTGGACAGAGTGCACCAGTATGGTGCACTACCTCCTGCAGCCTCACAACGGGTACATTCTCTCGCGCGATACGTGCGCCGCGCTCGCGGCGTGGCTCGATGTTGTTGATCTACACATTACGGATGTGGCTGCCGCTGCCGCGTCTGGGGATACGACAGTTCGGAAGAAGAAGGGTGGAGCCGCAGCTCAAGTGATTCCGAAGCCTCGGGCTCGCCGCCGCCTCAGCAGTTTGTGGCTAACACCCCAGTCCCAGTCCCAGTCACGCGCCCACGCCCGCCCCCGCACTCCGTCGCGCGAACCGGTGCATCACCCTACCCAGTCGCATATCACAAGCCCGGCACCGACTGTAACTCCGACCCCGGCGCCGACCCCCGCCGGTACGGGCCGGAAGCTGACCCCCACCGCCCTCGCGAAGCACATCTTCCTCAAAAGCTTCTGGGACAAGCCCCGCACGCCGCCGCAGCACGTGGCAGCTCGTGCCGCCCCGATCGAGCAGGAGAGCCTCCAGTCACGCCGCCGCGGCCCCAGCCTGTCCCTCGATATCCTCAGCAGCTTCCAGGCATTCTCCGTATCGGCGCCCGGCCAGGCTGCCGCTGAGGCCGAGTCTGAGGTTGTCGTGCAGGAGACGGCACATGCCACGCTCCCCCGCAGCACTGCTACAGCTGCCGACTACGAGATCCCAGTGGACGCCTCCGCCGCAGCGGCTACACCGGTGCCCGTCACCCACTGGGTAATGAACGACATTCCGTCACCCGTGACTCAGCGCACCTCCATCGCAACCTCCACCGCCACCTCGCTCTCGATTCCGACCCTTCTCGAGCACGCCGACGCTGACGGGCCACCTGCTCGGACGCCGACGGCTCGCGCCAACATCCAGCCCCAGTCGATGTGGTCGTCCGACACCTCCCGCTCGCCCGCATCCTCCGCGCCCTGGTCGCCCTCCGCCTCTACCTCCACTACCGCGACGCCGGACCCGCACACGTCCCTGCGCAACTCGATGTACCGCCACCTGTCCGCCGAGCTGAGCACCGTGGCCACGCAGGCGGCTGAAACCTCGCAGGCGGTCGTCCTCCAGCGTGAAGACTTTCTCCGCCTCGCAGAGGTGGTCGACCAGCTGGTCGGCAAGGTGCAGGACCTCGAGGCGAACAGCGCCGCTGCGAAGCGCCGCGAGGAGCAGCGCGAGCTCGAGCGCTGCCGCACGCTGCTCAAGCTGTGCGGCGTCGACCCCGCGCGCACGTACGGGTAAGTTCTGTTGGCTGCGAGCACAGTCGTCGAGAAGCCGGCGGAAGCGTGACGGGAAACTATAGCTGACATGCAGTCTGCAGACGGTGCGTACTGCGGACACGTTCGGGCGCCACATCCGCAGCCCCGTGGCCGCTGCCGCTTCCTCCGCCACCGCCGGCGCCAGCTCTCAGCACAACGCCAACGCAAATGCCCACGTACAGTTGCCGTCCCCGGCGGCCTCGTCCCTCCGCACCCTCCGCTCCGTCTGGACAAACGGCAGCAGCTATGTGACCGCAACGACTGATGGGTATTCGCACGCGCAGGCTTCTCGCACAGTGGCTACGCCGCACGACTTTGCGCCTATGGGCAACGGTGTGAGCGTTCTTGGCCCCCGCACGCTCCCGCTCCGCGTACCACCTCGCGGTCGCCCACAGGCTCCTGCGGCGGCGTACCCCGACCCCATCGCGGCACCCACGCGCCCGCTGCCTGTCGTTCCCTCCTCGAGCCACTCCGCCGACGGCGCACCCGGCCGCCGCGCCGCCGACGGAGACGCCCCCACCCACCACTCCACCCTCCGCCACCGCCGTGGTCAGCACGCCCTGTCGGCCGAGATTCACCAGCTGCGGTAAGTGACACTTACGATCCAGCTACCAGCTTGCGTAGATGTGTTGAAGCTGACGCCTCTCACAGCGAGCGCAACCGCGTGCACCATGCCAAGAACGAGTCGTTCGAGTTTGTGCCGTCCGCGAGCGCTGATGGGCCAGTCTCGCCGTCGTGGCCTGTCAGTGGTGGTTCGGCTCTTAGCGGCAGTGTTCTGGAAGGGGGCGGAACAGTGGAGCCCGGAGGGGGTGACCGCGGGGGGGCGGGGGGTAGAGTGAGGCGGGCGAATACGTGGATCTAGCGGTCCGTGCAGATGCTAGTGGGAATGCACCACCGTATATCAGCAAAGCCTGATCGCCAGAGGCGTTGTGCATGCCAGATGGAATGGCCGCACCACAGCACACTGCATAAAGGAGAGCTACCAGGGCAAAGGCAAGACGAAAAGGGAGTCATAAGCAGCATGCAAAAGACATCTCCGCTCGAGCAGCACTAACCACCACAGCCGATCACGTCCCTCGTAGCCATCCACATCTTTGACGACAACGCGCTGGCCAAGTGGTTCAAGTACTACTGGCACGAGGACGCTGCTGCGGCTCGGGCCGACCCCGCGACGCAGCGCATCAAGGTTGCGCTGGCGGTCGGCATCGAGTAGGCTTCTGAGCTGAAAGGACTGCCAGGCGAGAGTGAGAGAGAGGGGGTCGTGGTCGTGGTCGGTGACGCGGCGACACATTGTGCTGGACACATGTCCGCCACGTCCAGATCCCAGAACGCCACTTTTTATTGTTGTTTTCGTTTGATACAGCCATGTACATACATCTGTTTCCCCTGCTGAACCGTGTTGGCAGTTCCGCGCCAGGTTGATGGCACAGGCGCCATTGGCGGTGGAGGACGCAGGTCTGCAGCTGGCGAAGATCAAGGGGGGGCGCTGAGGAAGAGCGGCGTCCACCCAGATACGCGCTGCGCGTGAGACTGCCACACAACACGAGGCGCGGAAGACACAGCGCGCACAGCGTGCGGCGCGCGGCGCTGGTGTGGGCACTCTAGGCCCCGGGAGCGAGCAGCACGAGCGGCAGATTGGCAGGAGCAGAGACGAGCAGCCCACGACATGCACACGAGGGAGGAAGAGCACACTGCCGGCCGTATTCGCCACCACTCACAACAAACACCTCTTCATAACAGAGACAACGACAAGAACAGCATCAACCGCCCATTCTCAAGCCCAACACTGCCGACACCAAACACCAACAACCTTCCGCACTCCCTATGGCAGCCCTCCCGCTCCACGACGTCCTGGACGACGAGCATGGCCGCATGCTGCTCGAATTTCTCGGCAAGGTGGCCATCCACGAGCTACTCCTGGACCAAGACGCTGCCCCCATCGCGGTTCCAACCGCGCCAAAGAACTCGACACCATCGACGCTCACACCAAAGGCGACGCCCATTCCGACCGCACTGGGTGTTACCCCTCCGTTGCCCCCAACACCCACGCCCACTGCTCTCCCGCTCCCGTTGGCGACCCTTCCAGACAGCCTAACCCCAGTGTCTTCATCTCAGGAGGAAGGCACGGCTCTCCCATCCGCACCAATCTCGGGGCCCACCGTGACAGCAGTGCGCGTCGGACTCCTCTTCCCCCCACCCACTCCGGCCCCTACCGTGGCGCCAGACGTATACCAGCTCGCGATCGACACGGCCATGCCGATACTTGCCCGTTATGCGAAAGCCGGCTTCCGGCCCGATGCGAGTGCAGGTGACAAACACGGAACATTGCGCTGTCTGGCTATGCGGAACAAGGAGATTGAGCGCCGAAAGTGAGTGGTGACCCATCTTAGTCGATCACCACCCGCTGTCTACGCCGCTCGGTGCTGACGCCAGACACGACAACATGCTGCGCGCCTTCATCGATGCGCCGCTCCTCCCCGTCCCGCGCATCGACACTGACATTCCCGCCATCTTTCCTGTGGGTTTGCAAAAGATCGCCTAGACCAGTGCCAACCTGACGCCAGCCGCTCACGTCGTACGAGGCCATCACCGAGCTCTCGGACCTACACCTCTTCGTGTGGTCGAGGTACTACCTCGCCGACCACATTGGGTCTCTTCGGACGCGCGAGGAACGTATCCGCGCCGTTGCCGGCTGTGTCGGTATCGCGTTCAGTGTCGAGGCATTTGGAGCGCGCCTGGGTCTGTCCGCTGCGTATGGGCTGGAGGCTGGACAGAGCTGAAGGTAGAAGCTGGGCCCCGAGGCGTAGGAACTTGGCGAGCCCACGAGCTGTCCGTGGGCGACGCGTAGCGCGTGGCGCGTAGATGGGATAGAGAGCGGGCAGTAGAATGACTCAGAGCCATGAACATTGATACGCACCAGCTTTCCGCGACTTGTTCTAGGTGATGATGGTACTCTGTAGTCTGATATGTGACTCGGATCCGTCGTCACAAAATGCAATAACCCCAGGGGTTCGAGGTTCCTTCGGCCGGGAGAGCTTCATTGCATCAGATCACCTTCGACTGTATCCCCCGAATCCATCAAGTACACCCCGAGCTCAGCTTTCCACATTCTCCATTCTCTTCCCTCCTTGGCTACAGCTTGGACATGCGGTCCTTGTACTCTTTGGTACGGTTCAAGCGCGACCAGAACGCCTTTTCCTGCTCTGCGCCGCTGAGAACCTGGTTCTTCTTCACATCCACTGTCCCCTGCACATCGCGGTACTGTGAGTCCTGCCAGTCAGCCTCGTGCAGTGGACACTGCCTGCACCCACCTTGATTGATCCCCACAGCCCAGTGGAGACATTCTTTCCCAGCTCGCGTGCAATCTCGAGACAGCGCTCGCGCGGGTTGGCGACCACCTCGTCGACAATGTTGCCCTTGAGAAGCATTTCCTGGTTGTAGCGCTTGCCGATGAGCAGGTCGCGCACGACGTGCGGGGTCAGCTTGGCCTGCAGGACCGCCATGCTGGGCGGGCCGATGGGCACGCCGATGAGGAGCTGCCATCAGCTATTTCCTCTTTCCGTGAGCTAGCTCACCTCGTTCATAGACCACAGGCCCTTGGCGGACGTCATGACGCGGTAGTCGCAGCAGAGCGCGAGGAGCATGCCGCCCGCAAAGCAGTGCCCCTCGACACACGCAATCGTCACGAGCGGAAACTTGAGGAGGCGCATCTTGGCCGGTTCCCAGACGTCTGTTTGTCAGCTTGCTATAGAGAGAAGGAGGCGTAAGCTCACTGTCGACAAAGTCGGGGGTGCCGAGGAACTTGGGGTCGAGGCCGTTGGAAAAGAACTTGGGGTTGTCGCTCTTGATGATGAGCGCGCCGGGGCCGCCGGCAGTGCGCCACTCGGCCTCGACCGTGTCGAGCGCGGCGAGCAGCTCCATGAGGACAGGAGGGACGAGGCGGTTCTCGGGCGGGTTGGCCAGCGTCGCGACCCACACGCCGGCCTCGGGGCGCGAGATCTCGATGAGGCGGCCAGTAGCGGTCGAGGGCGGGGCTGTGGGGGCCATGGCTGTGTGGGAATGCTAGTTGCGGTTGTGGTTGTGATGGAATGCGGAGATGTTGGACGTGGGAGACGGTGGCCTCTATATTCGGGTAATGTGGTGGCCGTCAAAGCCAGGCTAGTGGGCTGGGGCATGACGTCATCGGTGGGCGAGCTGATCGGTCTCGGCCGATGCCGGTCTTGGAACGGACGGATATCGGTGCTCGGGAAGTGGGAGGCATCAAGCTGATGGCATTTGGGATATGAGGAAGGGGCGAAGCCTGGGCAGCAAGATCTCTCCTGCCTCGGCGATCAAGTGTGACTACAGAGTCCGCTCCCAACCCCGTGCTCCGCTCAGGGGATCAAGACTCTGTCCTGATCATGTGAGTCAGGCTCTCTGAATGGCGGCCACAGGCGGTGTGTGAGGGAGACCTGATTGGTAAGCGATAAGGATGTGAACATTGCCAGGCGCAGAGTCTATCGGGCATTTAGTTTCTGCCACACAAGTATTCAATAGTGCCACTGCCGATCAGAGGACGCTGATCGGCTTGTTTGGCGGTGATCACGGTGGTCTTTCTCTCAGGCATGATCCTCATGTCGTGCTGGATCATGGCCCGTCTGCCATGCATGTTGTGCTGGATGCTGGATGACCGACTGCGCCACTGCAGATGGTGGCTGGCCATGGCTGGGGCTGCTTGGATCGTGTCCGTTGTTGGTGTGGTGGTGTGTGGAACTGGATGAGCAGTGTGCGTCATGCATGCACTTTTTTTTTGTGGTGGCGAGGAAGACAACAAAAAGGACAGACCGATAACATTCTCACACGCTTCCACTCTCTCTTTCTCTCTCTCTCTTCCTCTCTTCCTCGTTCTCATTCTCTTCTCCGCCGTTAAACATGGCCTCGTCCTCGTCAATGTCCAGCTCAAGCTCGTCGGCACGGCCCAACCTCCAGCACCCCGGACGTAAGAAGGCCTCGACCATCACAACCTTGTCCTCGTCGTCCGGCTGCCACCCTGGCCCTTCCTCCTCCGAGGTCCTGTCCTCCCCCTCCGAGCCCGACACCCAGGAGCAGCACTCTCTCTCGCGCTCCCCATCGCCCGCTCATCACCCATACCCTTATCACGACTACTTTTATGCCCCTCACATTGTGACCTTCAGTGGCAAGGACGGCTGCGTCAGCCCCAACTGCACCTGCAAGAACAACTGGAAGGTTGTTGTCCAGAGCGGCCTTCCTCTCCTCAAGGTAGAGCTGCAAGGGTTCCTCCCACTGACACTGCAGAACCCCCTCTCAAAGGCGATGCTCGATCTCTGGCTTTCGGGCCCCGAGGGATGGTCCGCATCAATGTCAGAGCTCCCCTTCGACATGGTCCGCAGCATGTACGATCCCCAGCTCGTCAACCCGATCGATCCCGCCCTGATGGACTGCTTCATCCAGGGCGTCGCGGACTGCTGTCCACGCGACGTCCTTTTCCTTGACACTACGTTCTATCAAAAGATTAGCTCGTACTGCCTCTGCTCGGGAGGCAAGTGCAAGAACAAGGGAAACCATCCTCTCGAAGAGGCGCTCAAAATTGCGGGTCACGAGGGTGTGGGTGTCGCTTCTGGTAGAGTGTGCTGACCCACCAGGTCCGTCTCTCCAACCACACTCGTGTGTGGTTCCCGGTCGAGGTCCGCGGCTACTGGCTGGCGATCATGATAGATGCAAAATCCAGGCGAAGTGTGTTGTACGACCCCTGTGGACTGTACCGCATCTCCCCGGACGCCATCACCATGGTAGGCGATAGATGTGGCTTCTTGCTCACCCACCCAGATGGTCGCCGACGTGACCAGTATTCTCGTGCGTGAGGTTGAGGAAGGAAATCCCGCCACCGAGACCGAGCTCGACAAGACGCCCTTTGACGTCATTACTGTGAGTGCCCTCACTCCTGTCTCCTTGCTGACGTCCTAGATGGACCAGGCCATTGACTGCCGATGGGGAGCGCTCCTTGTGCTCTGCTCAGCCGATATCTTCGCCTACATGGGTCTGCCCGACTACATCGAGAGCGCCTTCCTCGCGTTCAACTGCCTCGCCAAGATGCTCGTCTCGGGTAGTGGCGACGACTTTGACACTGCCCTCAACAAGATGTTTGACGCCCACGACCGCCGCATCAAGGGCGAACAGGAAAAGGTAAAGGGCGGTAATGGAGGCAAGGCCGGCAGCAAGCGATCCAAGAACCTCAAGGCGCGTATCGCCTATGCGAACAACAAGGTTAATCAGCCCCCCAAGGTCAACCACGTGCCCAAGCCTCATGTCCAGCTAGCCGACGCGGCATCCGCGTCCACCTCCCTCCCCCCTGCATCCTTCAACTTTGACACGGGTGATGCCGAGCTCGACGAGCTGGCGCAAACCCTGCTCGACCTGACCCTCAAAGCGACGAAACCCCCCGACAGCTCCAGCGGCACCAAATCCAAGGCGAGCAAGGCAAACAAGACATTGCCGATGACCACCAACCCGATCGAGAAGGCGCTTCTGGACCGTGTGGTGTGGATGCTCTGCATGGGCGTGCCTCCCGTCGGGTCCAACAGGAAGGACGACAAGCGCAAGTCGAAGATGGCGACCAAGACGCAGACGAAGGCCGAGGGAAAGGGCAAGTAATGAACCCAACTAGTCAGTAGTATACGTACATGTACCAGCGAGACGTCAGTAGCCAGGGGGAACAGTAGTGTACAGCAGAGCGATATGATGTGCGATTCCACAGCCAGGCGAGACCGGCCAGATGAGACCCCCGCGTCCTGAGATAAGCTACACATGCATTAAAGCGAAGAATGCGTCAACTACGCGGGTATCAGACAGACAACACAGAAACAGTCTCCCACCACCACGACGCCCAGACTACTTGACGACCTCAGGGTCGTGGAACTCGCCTTCGCGCGACACGCGCGCGCGGAGCTGCTCCCACGCACTTGGCGCCTGGTCGCGGGGGATGATGAAGCCCTCGGCAAAGGGGCCGAGGCGCCTGACAAAGTCCTTGTCCTTTTCGTTGCGCAGGCTGTCGTCGGGCGTGAATTCGAGCTGCTTGACCCATTTGTTCGCCTGGCGGTCAAACGAGTGCCACGAGCGTACCTTGAAACCGAAGGCTGCATGTCAGCTGTGCCTGAACACTGTCAGGCTGATAGCACTCACTCCGCTCGTCGACCGTCTGCATGCAGCTGAACACAATGTCCTTGCCCGACTTGTCGCTCTTGCGGATGTTGACATGCAGGATCGTGAGGCCGACAAAGTCCTCGTAGAGACCGAGCGACGCGTGGTCCTTTGCCGACTCTTCGCTCGACGCCGCAGCGGGAGCAACAGGCGCAGCGGGTACACTGGGCCGCTGCTTCTCGTTCTGTAGCTTGCGCGACTGCGCCACCTCGAGGTCGTACTCCTTCTGCAGCATCGTGACTGGCGTCAGTTGCGAATCCAATAGCCTAACTCACGCCGCTCTTCCTTGTCCTTGAGCGTGCTGCGCAGCTTGAACACCTCGTTGTGGAGTTCCTTTGCGCTCTTGCCGTCGAGCTTGCCGTCGAGCATGGGCGGTGCCTCGGCCGCAGCGGCCTTGTCCTCTGCGCGCTCCGTGGCGGCCTTCTGCGCCGCGAGCGCACGCTCCAGCTCGCCGACCTTGGCAGTCAACTTGTCGTTGAGTGCCGTCTGGTTTGCAATAATGTCGTCCTGCGCTGAGAGAATTAGCAGCTGTTAGACGGAGGGAGACAGTTGCCCACCTTTGGCGACCTCGGCCGCCTGCTTCTGGGACTTGTCGAGCAACGTCTCCTGCGCACTCTGGCGCAGCCGCGAGAGCTCGTCAAACTGCTTCGCATACGTGTCGCGCTCCTTGATGGCGCGGTCGCGCTCGGCAGTCATCTGCTGTCAGCTATGTCCCACAGAAGGTATCTCACAGCTGCGAGCAGCTTCTGCAGACTGCCGTCGGAGCC
The DNA here is from genome assembly GCA_002973495.1 of Apiotrichum akiyoshidainum. Taxonomy (NCBI): domain Eukaryota; kingdom Fungi; phylum Basidiomycota; class Tremellomycetes; order Trichosporonales; family Trichosporonaceae; genus Apiotrichum; species Apiotrichum akiyoshidainum. Next base: position 23,357 of record PQXP01000276.1, read on the forward strand.
CTTCTCGGCGCGGGCCGCAGGGGCCGGTGCCGCCTCGAGCTCTGGCTCAGCCTCAGGGACATTGTCCTCCGCCTCGACGAGCTTCTTGTTCTTTGGCGGACGACCAGGTTTCTTTCTCGGGGGGAGCTCCTCCTCGATGTCCATCATCTCTGCATTGTCAGATGACTGGACACACGTGATCTCACCGTCAAAGTCGTCGACGACCGGCTCCTCCTTTGAGAGCTTCTCCTTCTTCTTCGGCGCCGTGTTCTCCTTGCCACGCTTCGTCTTAGGCGGCATCGCGAGTTGTCGATGGGTTGTGTCGGGGGAGTAAAGGTGTGGGAGTCGTGTGATACGTGTTGCGCGGTGTGGTGGAGGGTGTGGTGATGACCTGGGAGTGCTGGTGGCCAAAGTTGGGTCTGTTTTGTTTACATGTCAGGCACGCACCAGAGAGAGAGAAAGCAGACACGCTCAGCCAAGCGCCGCCACCCACCCGGCAATTTCGGAAATATGCATTCGCCACCCATTCCACGTGGTTGTACGTCAACTCCGATCACCCTCACCATGAACTTGGTTCTTCGCTGCCATCAAAGCCTTTGACGCCATTTCCTCATCCTCTGACGCCGACGCCGACACCCCGCACCTGCAATGGAGCCGCCACCGCTCCCCGACAAGTCTGGCAGCAACGGCGCGTTTCAGCCCGCCTCGGCACTGCCGCGCTCGACCCACGTCCCGTCCTCCAACTCGAATCGCAACGCAAGTGGAGGTCAACCACCCCTTCCTCGGCCGTCCCCTCCAGCCCCGCCGGCGGCTACGGACGCGCCAGCGGCGGGCCCGTCCAAACCTGTTAACCGCCCCGTGTCGAGCAAGAATGCCATCGTCCACAGCGTCCTTCAGGTGGGTTATCTGACTTGCTCTCTCCTAACGCCCAGCGACGTAACCCCGTCCTGCCGCTGATCCGCAACGTCGGCCTCGAGATTGGCGACATTGTCGCGGACTACCAGGTCGGCGCGCACAGTGGTGTCCTCTTCCTCAGGTGGGTTTTTTGCTGATGTTGTTGTTTCGAAGAACCTGGCAGAACCATCTGACCATCAGCCTCAAGTATCACCGTCTCCACCCCGAGTACATCTTTGGTCGCATCGAGCGCATGCGGAACGTCTACAACCTGCGCATCCTGCTGGTTCTGTGCGACATTGTGAGTAATATACGGACTGTTGTGGTGTGGCGTTGGTCGTAGGCGGTCGTTTGCAGCGCTAAACGCCCACAGAACGAGCATCAGCAGCCGCTGCGCGAGCTGTCCAAGGTCGCCGTTGTGAATGACCTGACGGTCATCGTGGCCTTTTCGTGAGTGCTCACTCTGAAACGGACGCTGATATCAGCAACGAGGAGGCGGCGCAGTATCTGACCACCTTCAAATCCTACGAGCACAAGTCGGCCGATTCGCTCAAGGAACGGGTTCGCCAGACGTATCCGGAGCAGCTCGAGCATGTTCTCACCAGCGGCCGCAAGGTCAACAAGGCAAACGCAGAGACGCTGGCTGCGACATTTGGCGTAAGTACTTGATCCATCGAGATGTGTCTTTCCGTCTGCTCGGAAGACTCTCTCCTCTCGCTGGAGTAACCACCGCTGACGCCATTCTTCAGTCATTTGCAAACATGGTCAGGAAACCTGCCAACGTGTTGACAGGCGTCAAGGGCATCGGACCAACCAAGACGTTATCGCTGTATCGCGCGTTCAATGAGCCATTTGTTGCTGGTGGCCAAGCGATGTCATCGACCCGCGCAAGAAAGAGCGCGGCTGAAACTGCAGCTGCTAAATCAGGGAGCGGCGCCGGTGCCACCCGCCCTGCCGAGCTCGAGCACGACCCAGAACCGGAATACGAGGAGGAAGAGGAGGTCCTTGCCATGCAGACGCGTTCCTCTCCGCTAGGGTCGTCCGGGCTGGACGGCACCACGCGCATTCGCACGCCACCCACGCCGCGGCGGCCTGACGACGAGGGTCCAAGCCGCTCGTTAAGCGTTGAGCCTGATGCGGAGCACACTGCTACCAAGGAGGTGTGGCATGACCCGCTGGCCGACGACGAAGACGATGAAGAAGACGAGGACGAGGCTGGACGCCCAGCAAAACGCGCGCGTGTATAGTAGAGCAGGCTGCTTGTTGTACCGGTATGCAGGAGCTAGACGATCCTCCTGTGCCTATCTGCGGCTTTCCGTCGGCCTAGGGCCGCGAATACGACTGACGGGAACCCCAAAACACTAATAAGCTACAGTCATATCCGTGCGGCGTTCCTAACCTTCCTTAGGGAGCTCCGAGGCCACGCCCTCCTGCGCTTAAGAAGGTCGCTCATGGGACCACCTGGCATGGCTGGAACGGACCACTAGTCCCTGCCTTGCTCGTGCAACACGTAACAGGCTGGTGGCCTGCTAAATCAGGGCAGGGGTATCGTAGTTTGAGACTTGCATGCTACTAACAACTGAGTGAGGAACGCAATAGCTCAGATCTCGATGCCGACCGACAGTGCCGAGGGAGCAAGACACCGTTGGCTAACAGGAGGAGCACCACAACGACCGCGAGACGTGGCATCACTGCACGTTTATCACGTTTAGCAACACTTGAAATGCTCTAGCACTATTATCACCTCCGTCACATTGCCGTCGCCGCCTGTAATAACAGACTAGGTATCCAAAGCCCGACATGGAGTGTTGGGAACACACAGTTTAGCCTCATCAGATACCTTTCGCCACACCGGACTAAAAATCCGACATGGAGAACAGCTGACTGACCGATGGCGGCGGCGCGTCGCGGCCCTGGTTATTTTGATCGCAAAGGGCCGCCACCTCCAGCTGCCGCCCTTTGCCCTGCGTTCGAGCGCCGCTGGTCTCGAGCGAGAAGGAAAACACAATAACTTTCAGAACACACCACTACATGACATACTTTCGGCTTATTATTGTTCATTGTTCATCTCCGCACATGACACCGGGTGAGTTCTGTGTCAGTGGCGGTTGAGGCAGTGGCGGTGGCGGTGGTGGCGGTGGCTGTCGCCCGGAGCGTCGCTGTGGCCAGCGGCCGTCCTGCCAAGAGGCTGCTGGGGGAGGGAGACGTGCGCCTGCCGCCTGTTTCCACTGCCGCCCATCCGCGGGAGGGTGTCTCTGGTGACCAGCAGTGACTGTACAGGGAGGGCAGCGCAGCGCAGCCGCCAAAAGCAACCGAGCTCTCGACAAATGGTTTGGTTTGACGCTGAGACAAAAGCCTGGGAAAGGGGCAGGTGAGTTGCTTCTTCTTTTGCGTCCGAGCACCCGAGCACCGGCGCTCTGGGACACTGCCGGAAATGGGGCCCGAGAGAATGCAAATTGGATATTGCCGTGGCCCTACCCTCGTTCTCGACGGTATGGACAAAAACAGATAACCAGTCGAGAGAAAGATCCGCCAGCCCCCGCCACCTGCACCTGCAACAACTAGCCCTGCGTAGCTGCTTCCTTCTCCGGCCCCTCACCCTAAATTTAGACTCCTCGAGATTGCGTCGACCGCGGCAAGACCGCGGAGAAGCCAGGATAAACGACAGCAAGTGTTGGAGAGAAACAGTGCAGGATCCAGGAACTGCGCAATTGCCTCTTGGCTCGGACTGGAGAGTGATCATCCCACGAGTGGACGTATGGAACGTGGATCTCAAACAGCACCAGTGGCCTGTGGAGCATGGAATGCGTTGCGTTAATTGCTTTTATTAACTGCGACACTGTGTCAGATCTCTAGACCACGCCGCCGAGCGCGGTCTGACCTGGCCGGCGGCCAATAGGCGTCACACGCAATCACACGATTAGGTATTAATTGGTAAGCGACTGGTCAGGGTGGGTACATACAGTACTTGGCCGAAAAGGTTGAGCCGCTGAATGTGGCACTCGAACATACGGCCGTCCGATGCCATTCTTCACTGCAACCGTAATTCTGCATGCATAGGCTTCAAACTTGGTACAGAACTCGCTGATGGGATAAGTGTGACGGCGCCGCTATGCATGACTCACAGTTAATACCGGATGGGGCCGCCATGAGCAAGCTTGACAAGCCTCAATCTCTTCCTCATTCCCCTCATCAGGTCATTGATAAACCTTTGAGGAATGTTGCGCCATATCGCGTCGGCAGCCTCATAGAGCTCGTCGAGGTTCTTGGGACGTTGCTTGAGGCTTCTGAGTCGATACTTGAGGAAGGCCCAGACATTTTCAATGGGGTTCAGGTCTGGAGAGTTGGGGGGATGAGGCAGGTTGCGGAATTTGTACTTCTTGGCTGCTGCCCTTGACTTCTTGCTCATATGGATGCCGGAGTTGTCCTCTAGAAGCCAAGCACCACCATAGGCCCGCCAGGATGAGTTGACATTGCGCCAGATGCGTCGGAGGTGTTGTTTGTAGACTTGGTTGATGTAGAGGTCAGAGTTGAACCCCTTCCTCTTCGAGGTGGATTTGGACAAGTCAAGCCTCACAAGAGGCGACCTGCCACCATGCCAGACGGCTGCCCAGGCCATAAACCCCTTGAATTTCCGAAAGGCTGGTGCTAGACAGTCCTCACGCTCGCGTTCATGTGGCGCGCGCGAGACCCAGACACGCCCAGTGTCATTGAGTATCTGGGTCTCATCTGTGGCAACAACAGAGGTTGTGTCGAGGTTGCTGAACTTCCTTGCATATACCCGGCGCTTCCTCTTGTTTGTAGCGTTCASGAAGGGCTTCCGAACAGCCTTGCAGCGGCGTATGCCAAGTTTCTTGAAGCCACGACGAATGGAACGGGTGGAAAGGTCAATGTTGAAGATGTCCTCAAGCTCCTGCTGAAGCTCTCTGTAGGTGTGGCGGCGGTTTCTGCGGTGCAACTTGTGAATTGTTGACAGAACATGTGGCGTGAGCTTGGGGGGACGTCCAGGGGACTTCCTAGTACGCAGATCGGGGTCGGTTCGGGCTCTGGAAGCGATGCRCTTGACAGTGGAGGGTGAGCAAGACCACTTTGTGGCAGTGGCCTTGACACCAGACAGCTYGCAGTCAGAAGCAATTCTGACGCGCTCTGGAGTAGTGAAGYGGTTGCCGGGCATTGTGCCGTGTTGAGAACATGCATAGCATTCAGAATATGTATTTTATATGCATGCAGCTGGTCTGTGCAGCAAGAAACGATGGTACGATCAACATGGAAYGACGACTGGTAAGAGGTTCGAGCGTCGGAATTTTCGGCTCGACCTTTTTGGACAAGTACTGTACATACGCTCGGGCCCGCCTGTGCAACGAGGCCTGTATTCAGGTGGCAACTTGCAAGTCGACGGGTCCTGCGGCTGCCAGCCGCTCGGAGCAATACCGCGCACATTGACTTCTGTCAGATCTGTTACAGATCACATTCCTCGACTTTAGTCGTTTTCCAGTCCACCCCGCACAGCCTCCCATTCTGGGTCAGCCGTCCCCATATCTTCTTGCTCTGGTTCTTGGTTGTTGTTGTCTTTCTTCATCCTGTTCTCATATGCAGTCCWKCWGGCAGTMGTTMAAGGCCMGGCGACGACGTCGAGTGGCATGTCCTGCACAGCTGCCAACTTGTTCGACCCTGCCCGCTGGGTTGGCTGCAGCTGTCCGACCATCATGAGAGACGCAGAGCAACGCAGCGTGGCGCGTGCCGCGTGCCGCGTGCCTGTGGCTTTTCTTGTGCGTCTGTTTCTGTCCTGGGCACCTGGGTCCGCCCGGCCCTGCTGGCAAGAAATGCAAGGAACGATCTGCAGGGGACGTGGGCGGCCATCGCTCGGCACATCCTTTGTGGACTGGGACGGGGGTGGGCGGGACTGAAGAGAATAGGGAGGTGCCGCTCGAGGGGCGGGGCGGGGCTGAGGCTATAGCGTTTATGCGTGCAAACGCCAGGATGCCAGGACGCCACGGACAGACATGCGGCTCGCGTCTGGAAATCGATTGGCAGCGCTCAATCGACATTCCCGCAGGCGCATGTCCGCATCTGCGTCCGCGTCCACGTCCGCGGCCCGAGCGGCGGCGGCCTTGCGGCAGTCACACATAGGACGGCAGGGCGTGGCTCGCTGCACACTGCTCTGCCTACCCATCGGAGAGTGCGCAGCAAAAAGGGTCTCGGTGGGGCCTGCAACTGCAACTTGTGGCTGGACGTTCTGAGGACAAGCATGGGAGACACCGAGAGCGAGTGACTACTGGAGCTTGGAGAGGATCCCGCCGCCAATACCGTTTTCGCCACTGTCCAGTTTCGCCACTGTGCGGTGTGGTCAAGGTGCTCGCATTCCGCAACGCGACAGGTAGCCGGATGACACCTGTTGCTGCTGCTCCACGGGCTGGTGTGCAGCAGGAGAGAAATTGCGGTCCTGTACTGTCCTCTGTGCCGTCATACATGATAGCAAACTGTGTGCCACCAGGAATACACGGGCGCCAAATATCCCCGCGCCAGCACCACGCAGAAAGTCAACTCCAAACAGGGCCAAAGATGTCGCCAACTCTGTCGACGTGGAGAGAACAGGACAGTAGTTCCAGCCTACGATGCCACACTGTGAACACTGTGAATATGGACAATAGGCAGCACGACGCTGCGAGGAGTTTCAGCCCCGCGGTGCAGTGTGGTGGCAACGTTGCTGCTATCCGCAGCGAGGCCGACGACACGATATCAGCGCCTCGCGCGCGCAGTTCTGAAACTCGAACTCGACCTCTCCTAACGCAAATTGCGGGTTTCCTAGTGTTGAAGCGAGGGCATTGCGAGGACATAGTACGCCGCGTCCTCGGGCCTCTGCTCGCGCTGTGCCGCTGCCTACTGCTCGGCCACAGCCGTCACTGTCCCTCTCCGTCCCTCGTCCCTTTGCAGAGTGTATTCGCCCTCGGGCTCCCGACAATACGGTCATTTTCTATTTCAGCATACGTGCAGACATTAGGTTCCATCGTATAACGGTTAGTACATAAGATTCTGATCCGCGGACCACTCGTCTGGCCCCAGCTGGACGGCAGTTGCTCCGAGATCGTTCTTGTAATCTGGGTTCGATTCCCAGTGGGACCTTTTTGGAACTCTGGAAGAGAAGAGGAGCTGTTGGAGAGCAATGGGTGAGCAAGGAGCTTTGGCAGGGCTGTCGGAATGGAGCAACATCAGTTTGGCCGAGTCGGAAGAAAGAAGGAAATAGGGAGGCGTAGCCAATGCCGAGCGCGCCGGTTCAGCTGAGACGACGGACATGCGGCTGTTCCCTGGGCTGCTGTGGCTTGAGCCTCAGGCCTGGAACTGTGGAATGCAGGCCGAGTTGCACGCTCATTCTGTAGCAGGCAATACGAGCCTCGGCGCCAGCGAGTGGGAATGTGGCGCCTCGGAGAAGCGCGCGAAAGCGCCACGCCAGCAGCTGCTCGGGCCTGCAGTCAGCACCCATACCTGTTGGCAACAACCAACAACCGCACAGAAAAAAGAAGTCTGCAGAAGGGGCTCTGCAGCTGCCTGCTGCCTTCTACGCGAATCGAACAGGTGACCCTGTCATTGGAAGCTCCGCCGCGGAGCAGGGAACCTTACTAGTGACAACACCAAGAAGGCAGCAGAGGCCAGTCACTGGTGCAAAGTCGTCGTGCCCAGGCTTCTGCAAGAAGCCGAAACAATGCCTTCCCTTTCCAGTCTCTAGTTCGGTAGATGTAGGAGTCAGGCTTTGGTTGCGCAAGTCGAAACCTTCTTCGGTTGAACCGACAGAGACCTCAAGCGCACGGGCAGGTGCTCGCAGGGTCGGGCAGCAGATAAATGGGCAGTACGGGCCACTTTGCGATCGCGACAGGATCAAACAAGCAGTCACCGTCAGATTGCATCCTGCGTTTTATGACTGCATAGCTGGCCCTCCGATCGTGTCCGCCAGCGTTGCAGTGCCCTACGTTCACGTTCCGGCAACTGTACAAGCGCTGCAAGCACCTCGCAGCACACCACGGGCGGTAGTCGCAGCCCGATCAGCTGTGGTAGACAATTCGTGGTTCCAAGTGACAGTCTATACGATGGGCCAGAGCGCAGTTCCGCGCCGCGAGGCCGGCGCCAGCGACGACCGCGCACACTGCTGAAAGAAGCAATTCGTCGCCGCCAGGCGTGCGTGATGGCCGCATGTCTGCTTGAGCCCACCTGCTCAGATCTCTTTCTGGTATACCTGCTCATTGTTTGTTGTCTCGTCGCCGCTTTGTCCTCGGGCTCGGCTCGGTCATGCTCACCTTGTCGCCCCCTTGTCCATTTGCGCGCTCACCTTGTCGCCCCCCTGTCCATTTGTGCGCCGTACTGGATGCGACTTGTCCCCTTCCACCTCCACCGCTGCGGTGTCCCCGCGTCGCCCGTCCTCTTGCCGTCTGTCTTTTCCTCGTCGCTCCCTCTCAGCATTTCCCAGCGCTCAGGCACCGGTGGCTCGACGCGGGCCGAGCAGACCTCGTGTCCGAGGCCCAGGGACATGCACTCCAAGTCCCACAGCCTCGCGGCCGACCAGACCGGGAGAACCGGATTCCGAGGGGGTTAAGATGCGAGGAGATGCGAAATGAGCACATTGCCAGTAATCTACACCCCAATCACGATCAGCTACAGCTCACGGCGCCGCGCCACGTCAAGCCGCACCATCAAGATCGCGGCGGCAGACGTTTGCTCCCTGGCCTTGCCGCAGATCCCCTGAGACGTCTGCACGCTAGATGTGGGACGCGAGCGTAAGCGTGAGATTGGAGTCTGCCCAGGCGCCTCAACATATGGGGGGAGCATGGCGTGGAGGAGAGGTTGTCGAAACAATTTCAGAGCTACGCCACGCAGGTAGGGTGGACCTCCAGCAGACGCCAGGACACGCCACCGCTGCCCTCCATGCAGATCGCGCCGGTCCACTCGCAACTTGTCTCGAGCACCCCAAACCATGCCGCCACTTGAAGGTGGTAGAGAGATTAGCAACAGAAGCCAATGGTATCGTTGGTGGGCTCCGGCTGTCGGCTCGGAGCGTTGCTCGCGAGTGTCCTGTTCCCGCCAGCGGTCCTTTCGCACCCAACGGCGTTCCTAGATCTGTTTGTCAGAGGGCACATGGGTGGTTGTGAGACGATGTATGTGAGACGAGTGCCCGCAGCAATCGGTTGTTAGTCCTCTCCTAGGCTCGCCTTCGATCGAGAGACGGCTCTCCTAGCCCGCAGTCCCTTCCGCTGCAGTGTCACGGCGGGCCACTGGCCGTCGTCTCCGCCTTGGCTCTTTGGGCCTCCACTCTTTGACAACTTGACAAGAGGAGGGCCTCGTGCCGTGCCGGAGGTTCCGCCGATTGCGAGGTCGCGCGAGGAGATGTCATGTAGGAGTTCGAGATTGTGTGAACACTGAAACGGACTTTGCCCGGCCTCCGCCTTGCTCCCTTGTCGCGATCACGTGATACACGCGTCATCGTGCCTGGGGTGAGCTCCGAGTCGTCAAGCTCACCGTTGAGTTGTCGCATCGCCATTCATCTCCTCCCCACCTTGCTTGCTCACTGTCTCATCCACTCCGAAGCACCGATCCCCTGGAACAGAAGCATCAGAACCGCCAGCAGTAGATAGTCATATTGCAGGCATCGCCACACCCACCACAACCCCACTGTACCATGGGCAAAGTAAAGGACAAGGACAAGGAGGAGGCGGCCGTATTCAAGCGACCCGCGGCGGGCGAGATCCGGTGAGTGCGGGGTACTTGGCGGCGGCAGTCACTGACGAGCAGCTCGGCATGGTTTACGCTCTTCTCTGACCCCATGCTCTCGCTCGCCAACCTCAAGGCCGTCGCTGCGGCAGGTCTCGGCGCGCCTGACGACGACGGCGGCATTCTGTTGCGTTCGGTGTATTGGCGCGTGAGTAAAGCCCCGAACATGAGCGTGACGTCCCGAACACGGAACACGGACATGACGTCAAACACCACACCAGACCGCTGACCGTAGTTCTACTTTGGCCTCCTGCCGCCGCCGACCAGTCTGGACCTGTTCCCCCCGGCGCTGGGCGCGTCGCGCAAGGCATACGAGGAGCTGCGCGCCCGTTTCCTCGTTGCGCCGGACGGGCGGTGGGCCGCCGACTGCTCCGGAGGCGAGGGGTACGCGCCAACGACCTCGAACGGGGTCGCGTGGGACCCGCTCTCGCTAGACGGCGACTCGCCGTGGAAGACATGGTTCGCGCACCTCGAGCTCCGTGAGACGATCCGCCAGGATGTCGACAGAACGTTTCCAGATATCCCCTACTTTACCCTCGAGCGGGTACGCAAGAGCCTGACGACGATGCTGTTCATATTCTCGGTGCTGAACCCGGACGTCGGGTATCGCCAGGTGAGTTGATTTTGATGCGCAGATCTGACAGCAGGGCATGCACGAGCTACTTGCGGTGTGCATGATTGTCGTCGACCGCGACTCGCTGGACGCGGGAGCTACCCCGGACGCCTCTCCCATCTCCCCGTCGCCGTTCTCGCCGCTCCAGCGCGGCTCCCAGCAGCCCGCCATGGCCGTGGCCATGGCTGCCACGCTCGACCGCAACTATGTCGAGCACGACGCGTTCGGCCTGTTCCAGGAGCTCATGCGGCCTGCCAAGTCGTTCTACGAGTGGCGCACGGAGGAGGTACCAGTGAGATGGGCATGGCCGGAGTGGAGCTAACAGCAGACTGGCTTGCGGCACGCGGGAGCGTCTCAGGCCCCGATTCTCGAACGCTGCAACCACCTCAACAACCAGCTACTTCGCAAGATTGATCCGCAGCTGTGGGAGCGCCTCGAGGCGGAAGGCGTCGAGGCCCAGATATGGGCAATGTGAGTGAATATCTGACAATGCACTGACTCCAGACGCTGGATCCGCCTCATCCTCACTCGCGAGCTGCCGTTCCCCATGGCGCTCCGTCTCTGGGACGGTATCTTTGCAGCCGACCCCAACCTCGGCATCCTCGACTTTGTCTGCATCGCCATGATCCTGCTCATCAGGAATGAGCGTGAGTTGCCATAGGGAGACGTACAACTGACAGTAGTCATCGAGGCAGACTATCCATCTATCCTCACCCATCTCCTCCACTATCCCGCGCCATCAGACACGTATCCCTTTAACCCGTCGTTGATCCTCGCCCAGGCCAACTTTCTCCGGCACGACATGACACCAACAGCCGGCGTCGAGGTCGTCATGCAGAACCAGGAGCTTCTTGGGGTCAAGGCGACGGACCGCAGCCGAATCAACCTGGATGTCGACTCGCCGACGGCGTGGCGGCCCGGGGGTGGCATGACGCCGCCGCCGAGAACCAACTCTGCTCGCGACCGGGCGCGCGCCGGCGTGAGCGGCCTAGCAGCCGGCCTATTCGAGCGCGCTCAGAAGGCTGGCCTAGATCGTGCCTTCAACGACTTTAGGGTGAGTCGACACAAGGCTGCTGGAACTGACGCTCAGAACAACTTACCCGACGCATCGGCTGCGTACTCATTCCTACCGAGCTTCTCCCCCGGTGCACACAAGGAGAGCTTTTCTCCGGGCCCGTCGCCGTCAAACCCATTCACCACCGCTGGGCTACCGCCCCGCCCACCAAAGATACAGCTCCCGTCATCCGACAGCAGCCTGTCGATCAAGTCGATGCTCGACGCGGAGCGCCAGATGGCCGAGATGCGCCTCGCGATGGTGACTATGGGCAAGGCCATGTCGCAGTGGATGGACACGCTCAAGGAGGCCGGCGGCACTGCCGACGACCAGGCAGAAAATACGGCGCAGGCTTGGGCCGGCCTGGACCGCGTGCGCGATTCGCTGCTCGACGCAGCGATCAAGGACGTGGACGATATGGTTAAGGACTGGGCGTGGAACGACGACCTGGACAGCTCGCGCTCGCAAGTGTCGTCTGCGGCGGCCACGCCGGCTAGGGAGGCACCGCTCGCGCTCCCCGTGACGGTGCCGGCGCCGGCGCGGTCCCCCACGCCAACGCGTGCAACGTTTGAGATCCCGGACGACAGCGACAACGTGCAGCTCGTACAGGACACCCCTCGACAGCCGGGCCGCCAGCGCATGTCTCCGCCGCCGGCGATACCCATCGTGCCGACTTCAATCCACATCCCTCCTGGTCCCGGAACAGCGCGGCCACTGTCGTCGGCGAGTGCGACAAACACGGTGAATCTGAGCGCATCTCCCGTATCGCCCGCTGCTCTACCAGACACGGCGAACGCGAGCACGCGGGCGTTGCACCGGCCGCCCGAGATCATGCTCTCGCGCCGCGAGGACCGTCCGTCCGCGGGGCTCACTCGCACGCCGTCGCCGCGCACTGCGTCTTCCTCGGCGATGAGCAGTGCCCAGGCGGCATCTGACCCCCTCGCCAACAACGACAACATGGCAAGCGGAGGCCTGCGTTCCCCGCAAGCTATTGGAGTCGGAGCCCCGGGCGCACGTATATTCCCGCCGCCGCGGAACGCGTCGATTCGCGCAAGCCTCATGCCCAAGGCGGCATCAGCAGGCGCGAGCCCCGCGCCCAGTCCTGTGCCGCTGTTCGCCCCGCGCAGCGCGAACGAGGCGGATGGGGCACCATCTCCTGGGTTGAGTTCCGCTACGAGCCCTGCCTCAGGCTCTGGTGTTTCGTCTGGGGCAGCTTCTGCATCGGGCTCTGCATCGGGATCCGGCCCGGCGTCCACGTCCGCCTCTGCCGTGGCCTCTTCCTCCGGGGCAGCCGGCGTTGCCGACCCACTCGCAGGACTCGACGTCGGCTCGATGCCGACGCGCTCCAACTCGATGCGCCACAGCATCAGCCACAGCATCGGCGGGTACGGTGCAGCGCACGAGCACAGAAAGACGGCCTGGCGCATGTCGACGCCGCCCGCTGGTTCGGGCTCTGCGCCTGCCGCGCTCTCGCCCTCGGTCAGCGCGCCTGCCGGCTCGGACCCGCTCGGTGCACACATCTAGAGCGCAGCTTTCCGGCACAACGCGACCGGCAAACTGCGGCAGCTGTATCATAGATGAGCATGAAGTGATTGCATTATTGGTCGGGGACCGGGGACCGTGGAGCCTGGAGTCTGGAATCTGGAGCCTGGATCCAGTATTAGCCGTGTGCTCCGTGTCCGAGGAGAGTATTGCTGGACGCATGCTCGCAGCTCGCAGGCGGAGAATTAACTGCGACAGACGTGTACCACTTGGCTGAGAGCTGAGAGCCGAGAGCAGAGCCGCGGCACAAACGACACCGCATGCACCACGTACCACCTTGATCGTGATCGTGAAAAGCACAATGGAAGCTTGTCGTGAATGCCGGAAGGTGCTATTGGTTGCCACGTGGCATTTCCCTGAATATTCCACTGGGTGCCATGTTAATCTGGAACTTTCCCTGATCCGCGTAGTCAGCGGCTTACGAGCGGACTGTGGCTGACTTGCCTGATGCGCGTCATCGAGAGCGTTCCACAACGCTCTCTCGAGCACGCCGCCGGTCTCGTCGTTTGTTGTTTCGCAATCACCAGCGCACAGCCGAGGCCGCGTAACGTTGACGCTGACGACTCTTACCCCGGCCTCTCAGATGCACCAGACGCGGCCGCACGAATGTATAAGTACTCGTCGGCGTCACTGACTAGTTGCTCATCATCAGCTCTCTGACTCTCCTTCTCTCACCACCACCACCACCACCACCACCCCCCCCCTTCCCACCATGTCCTTTTACGGCCACCCCTTCATCATCCAGCAGGCGCCTTCTGGCTGCCAGGTCCGCAACTCCAACCCCAACCCCAAGCCCGCC
>PQXP01000023.1:0-119503 GCA_002973495.1 Apiotrichum akiyoshidainum
CCAGGTTTGTTGTTTCCCAGCGGAGGGGAGACGATGTATTACTTCCGGTTGCCTGACCGACAAAGCCTTCGCTGTGGGTACTCTCATTGCGGCAGCTCAAGTCCCCAGCAGCCCTCAGAACTGTGGCTCCAGAGCTAGTTGTCCGAGGGCGGAAGGGGGGGAAGAAATTTGGCTCCCGTCGCGGACGAGAGGCAACTAACGGAGATCTTAGGCGTACCTGCCCGATGATGGAGTGCTGCAGTCCCGGTGCATGGTCCTGAGGGAGACCTGAGTCGCTGACGTCTCTATTGCACTTTTCCCTATCAGCTGCCGTGATGCTGGACACCGGCCTGGCAATGCCAACAACCAATCAAGGATGCAATAGAGACGTCAGCGACTCAGGTCTCCCTCAGGACCATGCACCGGGACTGCAGCACTCCATCATCGGGCAGGTACGCCTAAGATCTCCGTTAGTTGCCTCTCGTCCGCGACGGGAGCCAAATTTCTTCCCCCCCTTCCGCCCTCGGACAACTAGCTCTGGAGCCACAGTTCTGAGGGCTGCTGGGGACTTGAGCTGCCGCAATGAGAGTACCCACAGCGAAGGCTTTGTCGGTCAGGCAACCGGAAGTAATACATCGTCTCCCCTCCGCTGGGAAACAACAAACCTGGCCTCCGACGGTTTCGGCAATTAGGTTCGAGCACCTGGCGGCTGCCAGACCGGCCGACATAAGTGGGCAAGACAGGATAACCTCATCAGGCGAGAGCAGAGGTCCTTACAGTATCTCTACAGTCTCGCCATCGCCGCTTTTCGGGAACTAGGCGATAGCTATGAGGGTGCTGCAGTCGCGAAGCGTGTAGAGCTTGGAACACCTTTGACCGCTTTCACTCCAAGCTGCCAAGAAAGCATCCGCGTTCCAACTTGCCCATAGCCTGCTTCGACCCGTGACAACCACCGATGCTCTGTGTTTTGGTTTCCGTGCGTTCGTTCTTGTCCTGTTTTGCTTTAGCCGTATAGTTGAATGCAATCGTTCCCACGGCGGAGTGTTCCCATGATTGCCTTCGAGGGGCAATCGCATGACTACCGACTGTCTGTCGACTGCAAACCATGGCAACTGGGCTTATCCCAAGGCTCTCCACCAGGCAGTAATACGTCCGCTGTGCCTGCTGATCGCAATAAGGTGGGCACTGACCTCCAAGATCGTCGTCGTGGCGATCGTGGCGATCGTGGCGATCGTTGTCACTGGAATACATCCTGGCAAGATGCCGATTCTCATCAGCGACCAACCGACCCGAATGTTGATGCTTGTCTCATGGAGATTGAGAACAGCATGAAAGACGAAGGATCAACAAGTTTCGCTGGCACAGTGAGGAAACAGAGCCATAGGAACCCATGATTTTGTGGTGCAATGTTACAAGTGTGGAACATTCATGGCCCAAAATACAAATACAAGAAAGTCTAACTACAGCTCGCCAAGAAAGTCGGTTGATAATATGAATGTGTATGGTAGTTGTAGTGAATGCAAATTGTGTGCTGTGCATGGGAATGGCAGTTTGTTTTTCGGCGTGAGGATTTAGCCACTACCAAACTCGGTAGAAGGCAGGGAGGGGAGGGGGGGGGGGAGGTAGGGTCGGTGCCGTCAATGGCGTCCAGTAGGCCATCGGTGCTAGCGTTGGCGACGAATGGGAGCGTAGGACTGAAAAAACAAGGTCCGTCGCAGCGAGGAACAACCATGGCGCAATGGCGTGGCAGCTCAGGGCTGTAGAGTAGCGGCTCCGACTGCTTCTATCCACTCAGGTATGGGCTTCGAGGGCAAGCTGTGGCGCATCCCGTGTGGATTGCGATCACCGTCCGTGCCCTAGGGATGACGGCCATGTGGATCGCTTGCAGATCGCTTGCGTGTGTGGAGTTTAGTGGTATGAGGCGCCGTTCTTCCTGACTGTCGGCATATCGAGGGTACGTCCGCGGGAACGACCAATGCGGGCCGCCCAAGGGTCGAGTTGGCTGCTGCTGTCGGTTGAGAGCGACGAGCGAGAGCGCTGTACGGTGGCAGTGAGAGGCTGGAGAGCAAAGTCCTCAGCCCAAGGGCGAGTGGAAGAGGAGTGAACAGGGGTGGTGTGGATGCCAGCAGCAGCGACCTCGGTGGACCAGTGAGAGATGCGGTTGTGAAGGTCGTCAGACTTGCCGCGACGCTCGAAGGGGAGGCGGGTGGGGTAGCTGGTAGAAGGCGAAGCCTCCGAGGTAGAGGTCGGGCCGGAGAGCTCAAGACCGAGAGCAGAGAACTCGCGGCCGAGAGAAGGGCGAGTGCCAAAAAGAGAGGGGGCTGGGCCGGGGTTGGCACCAGGGAACTCGGAGCCGTCCAGGCGAGGGGCAGGAGGGCAGACAAAGCCATGGGGACCCGGCGAACGTCCACGGGGAACGTCCTCATGGTCGGCAATAACGTCGGCGGGCTCCTCAACTTCACACTCGTCGTCGAGGGTGAGGCTGAGGGGGCGCGGGGTGGGGGGGCAGAGAGGGAGCGAACGGGGAGTGGGAGGAGTAACGAGGCCGGTGGGGAGGGTGAGGGGAAGGCGGTAGAGCGCCTTGGGCTGCTCGAGGTCGAGTGCCTGGTGGCCAAGATCCATGTCGAGAACACCGGGTGCAATGGGAACAGGAGCCCACGGGTCGTTGGTGACCGAGACGTCCATGTTCATGATGTCGTCGAAGGGGTTGGAACGCTCCTTGGAGAAGTATTCGGGAGTGGTGAAGGGTGCGGACTGCACTCCGAAGTAGAAGGCGGAGTTGAAAGCCATGGCTGAACTACGGGCGGAAGGAGGCGATGTGATAAAAGGCTATGAGACAGAGAGATGACAACTTATCGTCGACTTATTATGAAGAGTGTATGGAGGCTTGGTTTGTTGGTTGCTGGTGAGGGGGGGCGGTTGTCTGGTTGTGTTTGAGCCTTATATGTAACTTGTGTCAGCTGCTGCAACCGTCGATGGGTGATCTTGTACATGTCCATCCTCCTGGTGCATTGTGTTTTACCTCCGACTATGAGACCCAGCAATTTTTGTCAATAGCTGGGGGGCATAGGGTCAGAGGAGCATGCCCCGAAACCAACCAGCACGATGTTTCTGGCTTGGGTGTTTTGCGTTTGGCAGGCGGCAGAATTAAGTTGCTTGGGCAGCAGGCCTGAATGCTCTGCAGCTGTGCTACACGGCTGACTGAGAGAGAGAGTCACAACGGTCACGAACTGTGCCTCCCCCTTGCTAAGTCTACCGTGCCTCCCGCATGTTTGATTTTCATGACAACCTTTCAAGCTTCCCCATTCACCCCAGGTCCCGATGCGTGAGGCTAAAGTCGCCGCACATCAGAAAAGCAATGGAGACTCCGGCTCGAGGACCCCTGCATGGCGAACATGACGTCCTGCTAGAAACAGAGTTTGAGTGTTAACGCTGGGACACCAGAGGCGGGATGAACACTGTAGTCCAGCCTCTGAACTGCACCATAGACCCGGTAAAAACACCAGAGAACCGGTAAAAAAGCAATAAAAAAACAGAAAAAAAAAAAAAAAGTTCCATCCAGTTGCTTCAAAGTTAACAAGGAGTGGTACTTGCCGCCACGATCTACACCCACTAACCATACAGTCCTGCCCCCCTTCCCTCACCGGCGCTCACCGCTGCTGTCGTTGAACGGACTTTGACAGCCCTTGCCAACGGCATTCGCTTCGACGCCCCAGTCAGCGCGGTTGAACAATGCATTCTGTCGGAGGGCAGGTTTCCAACCACGTTCATGGCCTATGGCGATACCAGTTCCCTCATCGCTGTAGATATTCGTTATTGTTCTAAGCTCCTCTGAGCTTCTGCCTTGCACTTTGGTCCGAACTGAACGTAGAGATCCAGATGCTTCAACCAGTAGCATGCAGATGAGCTTCTGACGAACACGCACTCACGTCCATCGCAGAAAAGTATGTCGTAATACATGCCGTAACTCAACCCGTTCGGCCAGGTAGACAGAGTTTGTCACCTTGGCCGAGGAGAGATCCTGAGACACTGGCAAAGTTAGTGCGTGTTACGAGAGTCTGGACTTAGGGAATAACCATACAGTGCTCGAACCTGAAGCCAAGTCCGGCTTCTCGGTGTGTGTGGACTGAAAGCTCGGCACGGGCTGCAACAGTGCTGGGACCTTTCAAACCACGCAGCATTGCCGCGAGCTTATCCCAAAGTCCAGACTCTTTTAACACGCGCTAACTTCCGCACTGGGCTTCAGGTTCCAGTGCTGTAACCCTAAGTTTCCGACCTGGTCCATCCTTCGAGATCGTTGCCCGCCCCGTCCACAAATTCCACAGCAACAGTAGGTCATCGATGCGGCTTGAGCCAGTGGTATTCACCTCCACAGAACATCCTGTGTTGTTTGCCATTGTCACATCAGTAGCCTCGTTCAAGTTATGGYCTGTASYGTKGCYGTGSRKYTCWRTRGRCCGTGCWSMSGCAWTCACACKMYTARSYATGTWATTGGCACTAWTGMSACTRRCTCARGGTGGGTMSRTACAGTACTTGGCCGAAAAGGTTGAGCCGCTGAATGTGGCACTCGAACATACGGCCGTCCGATGCCATTCTTCACTGCAACCGTAATTCTGCATGCATAGGCTTCAAACTTGGTACAGAACTCGCTGATRGGATAAGTGTGACGGCGCCGCTATGCATGACTCACAGTTAATACCRGATGGGGCCGCCATGAGCAAGCTTGACAAGCCTCAATCTCTTCCTCATTCCCCTCATCAGGTCATTGATAAACCTTTGAGGAATGTTGCGCCATATCGCGTCGGCAGCCTCATAGAGCTCGTCGAGGTTCTTGGGACGTTGCTTGAGGCTTCTGAGTCGATACTTGAGGAAGGCCCAGACATTTTCAATGGGGTTCAGGTCTGGAGAGTTGGGGGGATGAGGCAGGTTGCGGAATTTGTACTTCTTGGCTGCTGCCCTTGACTTCTTGCTCATATGGATGCCGGAGTTGTCCTCTAGAAGCCAAGCACCGCCATAGGCCCGCCAGGATGAGTTGACATTGCGCCAGATGCGTCGGAGGTGTTGTTTGTAGACTTGGTTGATGTAGAGGTCAGAGTTGAACCCCTTCCTCTTCGAGGTGGATTTGGACAAGTCAAGCCTCACAAGAGGCGACCTGCCACCATGCCAGACGGCTGCCCAGGCCATAAACCCCTTGAATTTCCGAAAGGCTGGTGCTAGACAGTCCTCACGCTCGCGTTCATGTGGCGCGCGCGAGACCCAGACACGCCCAGTGTCATTGAGTATCTGGGTCTCATCTGTGGCAACAACAGAGGTTGTGTCAAGGTTGCTGAACTTCCTTGCATATACCCGGCGCTTCCTCTTGTTTGTAGCGTTCAGGAAGGGCTTCCGAACAGCCTTGCAGCGGCGTATGCCAAGTTTCTTGAAGCCACGACGAATGGAACGGGTGGAAAGGTCAATGTTGAAGATGTCCTCAAGCTCCTGCTGAAGCTCTCTGTAGGTGTGGCGGCGGTTTCTGCGGTGCAACTTGTGAATTGTTGACAGAACATGTGGCGTGAGCTTGGGGGGACGTCCAGGGGACTTCCTAGTACGCAGATCGGGGTCGGTTCGGGCTCTGGAAGCGATGCGCTTGACAGTGGAGGGTGAGCAAGACCACTTTGTGGCAGTGGCCTTGACACCAGACAGCTCGCAGTCAGAAGCAATTCTGACGCGCTCTGGAGTAGTGAAGCGGTTGCCGGGCATTGTGCCGTGTTGAGAACATGCATAGCATTCAGAATATGTATTTTATATGCATGCAGCTGGTCTGTGCAGCAAGAAACGATGGTACGATCAACATGGAACGACGACTGGTAAGAGGTTCGAGCGCCGGAATTTTCGGCTCGACCTTTTTGGACAAGTACTGTACTCTCGCTGACAGTAGTGACATCCACCTCATCCCGTGGTGCGCCCTCCTCTACCTTCTTTCGTTCCTCGACCGCACCAACATCGGCAACGCCAACCTCTTTGGTCTCTCCGAGGACCTCAACCTCACCACCACCCAGTACGCCGCATGCCTCGCGTGTTTCTTCGTCTTCTACGTGCTCTGCGAGGTCCCCTCCAACATGGTCATGAAGGCGTGGCGCCCCTCGATGTGGATCCCCATCATCATGATCGCCTGGGGCGCCGTCATGACCGGCATGGGCTTTGTGCAGAACTTTGCCGGACTCCTTTCGGCCCGCGTCATTCTCGGTATCACCGAGGCGGGTCTCTTCCCGGGAATTGTAAGTGTGGCTTCAGAGCCTCAGCTGACGGTAGGCATTCTTCCTCACCCAGTGGTACCGCCGGTTCGAGATTTCCTTCCGTGTGGCGCTCTTCTTCTCCGCCGCCACGATCGCGGGCGCGTTCGGAGGACTCCTCGCACGTTTGATCAACCTCATGGACGGCGTCGGCGGATACGAGGGCTGGCGCTGGATCTTCATCCTCGAGGGCCTCGCCACCATTGTGGTTGCCGTCGCCTCCTTCTGGATGATGTACGACTACCCGGACACTGCCTCGTTCCTCACCCCGGCCGAGCGCAAGGCTCTCCAGGCGCGTCTCAAGCTCGACAATGACGGCTGCTCGCACGAGTACAAGAACCGCTTCATCCGCGACGCGTTCCTCGACTGGAAGAGCTGGTTCTTTGGCTTTGCCTTCTTCTCGTCCGTCGTCCCGCTCTACTGCTTCTCGCTCTTCTCCCCCACCCTCGTCAACCAGCTCGGATACTCGGCCGCCAGGGCCCAGCTCATGTCGGTTCCTCCCTACGTCGCTGCCTCCATCGTTACCATCGTCATCGGATGGGCCAGCGACCGCACAAAGGTCCGCTCTCCGTTCATCATCGGCCTCGGACTCGTCGCCACCCTCGGCTACATTCTCCTCCTCGCCAACGTCTCCACCGGAGTGTCCTACTTTGGCCTCTTCCTCGGCGCGTGCGGCATCTACCCCTCCATCCCCCTCATCGTCGCGTGGGGTTCCAACAACTTTGGCGGCTCGCTCAAAAAGGGCATCGCGACCGACATCATCGTGTGCAGCGGCAACTCGGGAGGAGTCGTCTCGAGCTTTGTCTACCCCAAGACCGAGGGCCCCCGCTTCATCAAAGGCCACTCGATCGCGCTCACCTTTTCCGCGTGCCTCGCCCTGTGCGGCACCTTCTGGTGGGTCTACGCCAGGCAGGCCAACGCCAAGAAGGAGGCGCGCAACGCTGCCCGCGGACAGCCTTGGACCCCCGAGGAGATGCGCGAGCTCCAGGACGAGGGAGAGTATGTCGACTGGTTCAAGTACACGATTTAGAAGCTGTTGTCAAAGAATTTGCAAAGGGGCATGGCGCGAGGATGTAGCAGGCAAAGGGATGTATCACAAAGCAACGGTCATGCACGCAATCTTTCAAGATGCCCTGGGAGTGGCGTGGCGTGGATAAGCCACTTCAATGGTGGTTATGCGACGCTACCTTCTGCCCTGCTCGATCACCAGTGGCCCGTGTCCGAAGACCGCCCAGGCGCAGCCAGGAGCCTAACGATTCACCTCCCAGGTGGAGAGCGTGTGGCGCTTGGTCAGTGGTAGGCCAATGAAGGGGGCACGTTTGTAAGCTGTCAGCGTCTGTTTCCCCTGCAGGATAGCCACGAGCGCGGTGCACGTCAT
Organism: Apiotrichum akiyoshidainum; assembly: GCA_002973495.1. NCBI lineage: Eukaryota > Fungi > Basidiomycota > Tremellomycetes > Trichosporonales > Trichosporonaceae > Apiotrichum > Apiotrichum akiyoshidainum. The sequence continues at coordinate 7,630 of PQXP01000023.1, forward strand.
TACGAACCCATTCCGCACTCACCCTCCCTCCCCGCGGGGCCTCCGCAGGTCCAGACCGCGGCATTCCCGCAACACGACAGCATAAACACTGGCAAAGGAGAGCAGAACCCGGGAATGTGAAGCCCGAAGCGACCGCAAAGTTATGCAACAACTGCGCTGGCCCCAATCTACGGCCGGGCTCCAGCCGCACACGTGGGTGGTCTCAGGCGCGGCTTGGCGCCACGGGCCTGGTTGCAGCGACCAATTGCTGCGCTCCTTTGTCCCAGCTTTCCGGACAACACGCACGCTCGGCAACGCGAGAAGCGATGCGAGGATGACGAACAGGGGGTCTGGAGGCCAGTTGACGACGGGACGACTGCCTGCAATGCCCACAAAGTCCAGAGCCGACAAAGGCCGCCAACTGTCGATGCCATCGCCGGGTCCAGATGCAGCGTCCAGCGTCGAGCCCAACGAGCGCGGTAGTGGGAACTCCCCCGCAGCTGGGGTCCCGCGGGGGCGGCATGTCGCTGCTAGTGGAGCGAGATGAGATGCAAGTGGAGAATCGCGTTGCGGGACATGCGCTCTGCGGTGGTAAATGCTCGTAAGCAGTAGTCCCAGCTGCCTCTAGCAGTGCCCAGCAGGAACCCAACGTGGGGTAGCGGCCTCAATGTGAGTGTGAGTATGAGTTTGCCTCAAAGTATCTGGAAAGTATACCTCTAATGGTGGACATCATGTGAGGTCTGCAGTCTCGGGTCACCCGGTGGGGCCATGTCCCTGGTTAGCAGCGCTTGAGGTGGCCGCCAGGCCGCGGGGTGTAAGTAAGCAAGCGAGCACCTTGCCGTGCAGATTGTCGTGCAAGCATTCGTTTCCTTGCAGTCCATGTCGTCAGACGTGACCCATATAGGAGCTTGGGAGCTCGAGCACCCGGCGGTTCAGTCGGCAACGGCGAGGGGAAGGTCGGTAACAGTGAAATAGGACGGGACGCTCTCCTCCCCAACAGCATTGCACTGACCCTCCGCAGCCGAGAGGACACGTGAGGCTTGAGACAGCGGACGTGCGGAGACATGCATTCTTCGTGGTGTTGATCCCCGATCGGGCAGGAGCTGCCAACGCCGAAGGCCGACAGGGTGCCATGTTCCTCCCGCCCGCAGGCACCAGCCACCTGCGGGGGCAAGTTACTGACTCTTTCCATTCTGTATCCCCAAGCCTCGCGTGTTGCTCGCACCCCAGAGAGATGACCTTTGACCCGCGTCTCTCCAACGGCTTTGCCAAGAGTCCTCTTCGACAATATATCGATATCAGGCGCCGTGCGGAGGTGTGCAGACGGCGGCGGCAACCGCCCCGCCCCGCCATCGTCCTCTCCGGGAACCAAGGCCGGGAACGCCGGGCCCCCACCCCGGAATGATGCTACCTTCCAGGATATCACCCCTCAAGGTCATTTTCCAGTCTCTCGCGAAGAAGAGTCTTCATTGCGAATCGAAGGGCACAGGGAATGGGAACTGCAGTTGCCCACCCGCCACCGCCAGTGGAGAGAGGCCTGCAGAGATACAGACAACAGCTCGTGCGATGATATTGCGCTACAATCACAAGGAATGATTCAGCAGCACTCGTACTGCAGTGGGGCCCGCCACGCTGTCGCAGTCTTCCTGTTGGATTGGGAATAGCACGCTCCTGGACGAATGAGGCGGTTTACTGGATGAACGCCGATTGCCACAAGCCGTGGATGTTGGTCCTCTTGCACCCGCATTCCTGTCTCGATCCGATTGKTAASMGMSWKATCAGGAGGCGATAGTGACCCAAGTCCTTGGCTCTCCGTAATCTCCAGGCTCCCGGTGGCATCCTCCGCCCGCAGTGTTCGACTGACACTGGCTAGCATCTCTACGATCCGCTGGGGAAATTTCGGTCTCGAGCGCGAGCGGCGAGGCCCGATCTGATCGCTATCGCGTTTCGGTTTGCGCTTTTGTGAATGCAAAGGAACATGCCTGGCTTGAACAGCGGGATGTTGGCTCTTGCGAATATCAGCAGCAACAGACATTGCCACTTGGCAGCTGCCTTGGCTACTTGGCAGCTGCAAGTGGTGGTGGCGCTGCCTCGTGATTCCGAACCCCGCGGTCCCCCTCACGCCTGGTCACAGGCCCCGCGGGGCAACTGGGAATGACGACTGTGCAGTTCTGGGAATCACGCGGCAGACGGCTGAATGGTGAGCCACCGGGCTGTCAGTTTGGTGGACCAGACAGGTCTGGCCCCACCATACCTCCACAATCCGCCATTGCCATTCCCATCGCCAAGAGCTAAGATTGTCTTGGCTCATTTCCTTTACGCAACACATGACCATCCTAAGCCGGGGATGGTCAGATCCGCTGCGCGTTGTGGGGCCTCGTCTCTGCAAGGCTTACACATGCACTGGCCTTGAGCTCTTCTGGGCTGGCACCAAGTCGAGGCGATCCGTTCTCGCGCCGGATGGACAGCTATGTCCCTGGCGGGACTGAGGCTCCACACTTCGGCTGAGAACACGCCTCAGTGCCTGTGGAATCTCAGCTCCCAGGACACCGACTTGCCGAGTAGCGAGGGAGAGTGGCGGGTGGCAGCAAAGTGCAATTCGGCTGGGAGTCATGCGCTGGCCAGGCGGCGAGCTCGCCCACATTTAAGAGACCGGGCCTACCTAGCTTCTTGCTTCTCCCCATCCACTACTCACCATGGCGACGCACAACAAGTACGAGCAGGACGTAATGCCTACACCTTCCGACGACAAGGGCTCGTTCACTCATGACGACAAGATTGAGCCTGCGACCCGGCAGGCTCTCTCCCAAGACATTGACGAGGGCCTCGACCCGCAGGAGGTCAAGCGCATCACCCGCAAGGTCGACTGGCGCTTGATTCCGATGCTCATCGCCATGTACTCGATCTCCCTCATTGACCGCACCAACCTTAGTGTCGCCCGCACCGCCAACAACAACCAGTTTGACAAGGACCTGGGCACCGGCAACCCCAACGGCGTAGAGTACAACATTGTGACTCTTGTCTTCTTCGTTCCCTACATCATTTTTGAGCTTCCGGTAGGTCTGTGACAACGTTCTCCGCTGATTCCAGTCCCAATTCGGCCTCCGTCGTTTTGGTGCCCGCATCTGGCTCGGCTCCGCCGTCATGGCCTGGGGCGTCATCATGCTGGCAATGGGCTTTGCCAAGACGTGGCAGACGCTCGCCGCGCTGCGTGCCCTCCTCGGTTTCTTCGAGTCGGCGCTGTTCCCCGGCGCGGCGTTCCTGATCTCATGCTGGTACCCCCGCCGCGAGCTCGCATTCCGCAACGTTGTCTTCTACATTACCTCCTCGATCGCCGGATCGTTCGCCAAGCTCATCGGCTTTGGCTTCTCCCAGCTCAACGGCAAGGCTGGCAAGGCCGGCTGGGAGGTGAGTCGTGCCACTCGTGCGAACACTGACAAAGCAGTGGATGTTTGTATTCTACGGGATCATGACCGTAGTGATTGGGGTAATCGGCTTCTTCTACCTCGTCGACGTTCCCACAAAGGCCACTTTCCTCACCGAGGAGGAGCGCGCGATCGTTCAGCTCCGCATCGAGCGCGACCGTGCCGACTCGATCCCCGACCCCCTCACCAAGGACAAGATGATCCAGTACGCCCTGGACCCTCTTCCCTGGATCTTTGCTATCAGCTTCATGGGCGTGACCACCTCCGCCTACGCCCTCGCCTACTTTCTCCCCCGCATTCTCACCACCATGGGCTTGTAAGTACGCTCTCGGAGCATCCCGCTGACAGCAGCAACAACATTGAAAGTATGCTCCTCGGCACGCCCGCATACTTCTGGTCGATCATACCCGCTGTCGTTTGCGGCCGCATCGCTGACCGCGTTCGTGGCACTCGTGGCGCCGTCATCATTTTCAACAGCCTGTGTATTATCGCCGGTACTGCCATGTACTCGCGCCTCCCTTCCGCCATGCGCGCTGCCCGCTTTGCCGGCATCTTCCTCGCCTGCGGCGGTGGCAACGCCAACGTTCCTCTGATCATTGCCTGGCAGGCTGTCAGCATCCGCTCGCAGTCGAAGCGTGCCTTTACCTCGGCCCTGACCGTGGCCTTTGGTGGTATCGGTGGTATCCTCGGCTCTGCCCTCTTCTTCAACAAGGAGGCCAAGATCGGATGGCCCACTGGCGTCTACACCATCATCGGCCTCAACTCGGCTGCGATCGTCCTGTGCACCATTCTCATCTTCTGGTACAGGCACAAGAACGCGCGCGCCGACCGCGGCCTCATGGTTATCGAGGGAATCGAGGGCTTCCGCCTCCAGTGGTAGACGGTCGGAGAGGACACGCCGGCGGGGTACAGACAGGATAGCAGGCAAGAGAAGTAAGTGTACTGGTCAGAAGAATATCTTGCATAGGGATTGTAGTGTTGAGTAAATGTCATTTGTGCGGCTGCCTGGTGGGATCTTGGTGATGTACCAACAGTGGCGCTGGTTGAAGTTGAACCTGCGGCTAGTGGCTGTCGGCGGCCCGGAGCTGCCACTGCGTTTGTAATCACGCAGCCTCGCTTCACAGTTTGGGACCGATGAGACTGGGATTGTAGCCCCAAAGTAAGTGGCCTGCCCCACAATCCACAAGGGGGAAGTGTCAAGAGCCGCGGTTCACGGAGGAGTGAGGAGTGCCACAAGCTGGTCAGGCTGCGGAGATGCGGCATTCAAGGTAGGCGCCGCAGAGTGCGTCGCCAAAGCCGGTTACGCCATCGACGTCACTCAAAGACACCGTTGAGCTTGCACATCGGCAAGATTCAGGCGATTCGGACTTCATCATCGGCCTCTCGCTTATCGCTATCCACCGATCACCTGACTTGTCTAGTCTGCACTTGGTTCCTCCGACCGCGGTTCCGAGCAAGCGAACAGTTCATCGTCTACTTTCTACACTGGGCATAGTCGTCCCGAATCAGGTAAGCGGCCTTGGCGTCCTCGAGCACGCTGTCGAGCTCGATCTCCGCAAAGACGAGGCCCTGCTCTGCGCCCGCGAACCCAGCGACCTTGCCGCGGAGCGGCGCCCACACCCCACTTCCGCCCATGAAGCCCTTTGCTTTGTCGCCCGCCGCGTTGCTGAGCACCCACACGCTCTCCGTCTCCACGGCGCGTCCGAACATCCACGACTGCACGAGGTGCTTCTCGTAGTCTGCCTCGTGCGCGTGCTTTGACAGCCATGGCTCGGGGTCGGTCGCGAGCCAGTACGCGGGGACAAACACGAGGTTGACGCCTTGGTCAGAGAGTGCCTGTGCTGCGGAAGAGTGCGACAGATCCCAGCCTGTGGTCAGCTCGGGCGCCCTGAGAGAAACGCACAGATCATCATTCCAGCCTTGCCCCACTTGGTGTCAAACGCCTGGCAGAACGAGTCCCCGGGCGTCACGTATTGACTTGCCGTTAGCCGCACCTAGGCACTCCAACTAACCGCTCAGGATGCCACAGGTTCTTCTTGTCGTATGTGCCCAGCAGGTCACCATTGTCGTCAATGAAGAACGCCGTGTTCTTAACCACAGGGTGGAATCCTTCGGGGGCGGCAGCGTTGTACGACGCGATCCACGCGCACCATGCGCGCTGGGCATCGGTCAGTGAGTCCACAGCGGTGTTATCCAAGAGGTGGTCAAAGGGCGATTGCGATGGAACAGAGCCCAGCGCGAGCTCGGACGGCACCGAGCCAGTCAGCATGGATCCACAGATCGCAATCTTGTGCTGCTTGGCAAGCTTTGACAGGAACGCAAACAGGGCCTTGTCAATCCATGCGAGGTACTGCTGTCAGCTGCATTACCTCGTAGTACGCACCCATTGGGATCCAGCGAGTCCTTGAACGCAAAACTCGGGAAAGACGACCACCTCCGCCTTGCTGGCAGCCTCGGCGACCTTGTTTGCAATGTCCCACAGGTTGTGGTCGATGGCTGGGAAGGGGACGCCGCTGCCGTCAAAGGCATGCGGTTCCTCGTTGCGAATCACCGTCTGTGCGGTCGCAATGCGAACGGTGCGGTTTGTGACAGTCATGATAGATGAATGAAAGACAGGTAAGGTGGGCTGTTGAATAGCAGCGTCCTTAAGAACAAGAACAGTGATGCCCATCTCGGAGCGCGGAATCTAGCCCTCGCGGAAGCCGAGCCGTCTCTCGGCGTCTCTCTCGACTGCCTGCCCTACGCGCCCGGCTGAATCGAGTGGCTTGAGGCTCCAACATTCCAGGACGGACCGAGTTAGAGCCGAGAGGGGGCTTGCGTTATCTCACGTGAGGAGTGGCACTCTTATCATCACGTGCCACCTTTGACAGCGACGCGAGGGCATCGACAAAAGGCTCAGCCGCAGTTGCGCACCCGAGTATGTCCAAACCTGTTGGAGCGATGGAACGAGTTACTGAGCTGGGACAATGGCCACAATGCCCACTTGCTGATATAAATAGGCCGGCCACACGCCGGGGTGTTCTACTCTCCATCCGACTAACACCCCTACTTACACTGACAATGGGCGACGATCTAATGTACGAAATGGACGTGCCGGGAACGTCCGTCATCCTCGACGCGGCCGAGGGCGAGACGGCAGTCTCTACAACAAACAACTTTACCCTGGTCCCCACCCCGAGCTCGAGCCCCGACGACCCCCTCAACTGGTCCCAAGGCCGCAAGTATCTCAACCTCGCCTGTGTGGTGCTGTACACGACGGCCGTGTGCTTCTGCGCAGCGTGTCTGTACTCGATCTACGAGCCCGTCTCGGCCGAGACTGGTCTCAGCCTCGCGCAGCTCAACGCGGGAATCGGCTACTTGTATCTGTGCATCGGCATCTTTGGCATCGTGACTCAGCCTCTGGCGCTCGCGGTTGGCAAGCGACCAGTCTACATTACGTCGTGCCTCGTTGGCTCCGTGTTCCCCTTCTGGCTCACCCGCGTCAAGAGCAACGGCGAGTGGATCGGAATGTGCATCTTCACAGGCTTTTTTACCTCCATTCTGTTCGTCCTCCCCGAGGCAAGCGTGTCTGATGTGGTAAGTGTGGACAAGCGACGCCCGCTCACTCCAGTTCTTCTACCACGAGCGCGCGCGGCCGATGGGCATCTGGGTCGCTACCCAGTATGGGGCTGCTCTCCTCGCTCCCCTGCTGAGCGGATACATCTTCAGTGGTCTCGGTTGGCGCGCGCCTCCCGTAAGCTTGACTACACCGAATGAGCTAACGACAGTACATGGCAGGAGGGTTCTCCCTCATTTCCGCACTGGTCCTCATCGTGTTCCTCGAGGAGACCAACTACAGGCGTGACCTCAGTGTCGTGGCCAGGGACGTTCCATCGGTCCTGCGCGACGGTGACTCCAAGGACAAGAACGGTGGCACCACGATGACAGTCCAACCGGCGGACGACGAGACTAAAGGCGACGGACTTCAGCACCGTCCAGTCTACTCGGCCGATCGCATCACCTCCCCGTGGCCGGGACCGCGGCCGTGGAAGATGTTCACAATCTCACCCAACGCGGGCGGAATCATGCTACGCGGCGTCGCTCAGCCTCTCATGCTCGTTCGTCACCCCATCGTCCTGTGGTGCGGCCTTCTGTACGGACTGTACCAGATCCTGTTCAACTGTAGGTCACGCCCCGCCAATGTTTCTGACACCACACAGTGCAAGCAGCGCTGTGCTCCGGCGTCCTCTCCGCGCCCCCATACAACTTTCAGCCAAACTACGTCGGGCTGACCTATCTTTCTCCCCTGATAGCCACAATGCCTGGTGCGATCCTTGGAGGGCACGTCGCGGACGCGTACACGATCCGCCAGGCGCGCAAGAACCGCGGCATTTCTGAAGCCGAGCACAAGCTCCGCCTCCTCATCCTCCCCACTGTGCTCACGCCGTTTGCCCTCCTGATGATGGGACTCGGACCCTACTATGGCGCGCACTGGATGGTCTTTGTCGCGGGCATGTTCGTCGCGTCGTTCACTGGCCCGCTAGCCGCGCTGCTCGTCATCACCTACGCGTTCGACACGTTCCACAGTACCAGGCCTGACAGCGAGGAGGGCCCACAGGCGGAGGTCCAGCAGTGCGCGCCGTATCTGCTCTGCACCATTGCGCTGTGTATGATCTTCACCTTTGGCTTTGTATGTTTTGACGCCAAGCATGTCGCTGACATCAGAACTATGTCATCACGCCGTGGGCGTTCGGGTGGGGCTTCCGAAACTTTGCAATCTCCTCTGCCATTATCTCGGTCGCTATCAACAGCACCTACCTTCCGATGCTCCGCTGGGGAAAGCGGCTGCGAAAGGCAAACGCAGCCTACTACCGCAAGGTTATCAACTGGTAGGAAGAATAGGTCAGTAGGTCAGTCACCACGGGCGCTGGCAGCTGTAAGCGCAGTCGTTGTATCTTAAGCGAGGAGGAGGAGGAAATAAGTGAGCCGGCAGAGTATTGAAGCGGGGTGTCGATGTATGAGCACCTGCACCACTGAACTATCGTTACACTGAAAAGGGCAAGGACGGCTGGTATGAGGGGACAATTACAGGTCGGTCCTGTGCCATCCTAAGATACGCAGGATGAACTGTGGAACATGTCCCCATTGAGCTGCATGTCATTCTCATGTTCTCAAAACTAGGCTCGGCACTGTCTACGTCCTGGCGGGGGCGGGGGTTGTTCTGCCTCTACATTCTGCTTTCAACTACCGACCCAAGCCTCTTACTGAACGCCTCTGCTATTGACGCTTTCCACTCTGCTATGAACAATCCACACTATGTTGTCGACGAGATGCACACTTTACTCAACTGAACTGTGGACGGATGTGCATGAGGCACTTGCGGTTTACCGTGAGCTGTGGCCCTTGGTAGTCTGTGCCCCGGCTGGCACGGTCGGTACCTCCCTATAGGTGCTCGACGGTTTCGAGGATGAAGCGCTCCTTGCCCACGCGTTCTTCGTACTGCGGAACGGTGAGGGCTTCGATCTTGCTAATGAGGCGGCTGGTGTGTCCGTCCACTACCGAGTTCACTTGGGCCCACGAGGCCGCCCCAGCTGGGAGCTTAAGCAGGTGCTGGTGGAATGCAGCCATCTGTGACTCGCCCTGGAACGATAATAACGACCTGTCCACCGGTGAGGGGCAACATGTTCTCCGCAAAACCCATGGTGGGGTGGATAACGGGTTGTTGGATACTCAGCATGTTGAGGACAACCTTCCTGCATGAATTGGGAGTACGCGCGTTGAGGTTGGCCATCGGATTCACATTCGTGGGTCCGCCGAAGAGCACAATGGTTTCGGCATCGAAAGGGCAGAGAGCGTTGCTCCATTGGTTTGTGGTGGCACGGATAATGCTGACATTGCTGAAGAATGAACGAAGCAACTTGAGGTCACACGTGGGAGGGAAGGGGCCTTCAATGTCAAGGACGCGCGTATGGGCGGCAAGAGTGGCTGCATACGCATTCTGAGACCACTCGAGGGGCTTGACAGGCTTGAGGAGAGCGAGGCGCTTTGAGCTGCTGTGCGAGGTTGGCGCTGCAAAAGCAGGCTTGACAGAGACGGTGTTCCAAAGGCCAGGTGTGAGGACGAGATGGTGGAAGAGACGGGCGAGTGGTGCGGCTGCGGCTTCGGAGAATGTGCGCGACACGAGACGGCAGTTGAGCAGGTCGTCGAGACACAGGCGCTCGAGGATGCCGTCGAGGATGTCGGGAAAGCACTCAAAGTCGAGAGGCATGATGGATGGTGGCTGCGAGAGTGATTACTGCTGTGGAGAGAAAGTGAGAGAGAAAGAGAGAGAGAAGGACAGAGGGCGGGTGGTGTTGTTATTGTCTATCCCCTGGGCGTCGAGCACCAGGCATGAGCGCCACACAGAACGAACGGTGACTGTTGTCTGATGGGTCACGTGCAGGCTTTTCCTCTCTACGCCTGCGCCTCTGCCTCAGACGGAGATAACCAGTAGCCTCTGTTAGACCAACAACTGCCGCGTTGTTGCTACACTGAGGCCACCCACCGGCCCGACGGCTTCTGGACATATCGGAAGCAAAAAGGAGATGCTGCTGCAGTGAACAGCTGATCGACAACGGCATGATTCGAACATGCGCTCCCGAAGGAAATTGATTTCGAGTCAATCGCGTTAACCACTCCGCCACGTTGCCAATGATACTTTTCGTGGTGAAAAAATCACCCCGCCCAGCGATGTGTTCGAAGGGAGGCGACGCTCAAGCCTGCTGAATGGACGTATGCAGGGGGCGAAAGGCAACGGGAGCTCGACGCTGTAAGAATAGCATCATAATGTGGTTGTGCACCGGTGAGGGGCTTCCCATTGGCATCTCGCGGGTGAAATGTGGCAGCAGTTTAACTGGGGGTCTGCACTGTCGCGCGCAGCGCCTGCACTACACATCATCCCTCACCGACTATTAGCAGGATCGTCTGCCGGTCAGTAGTGATTCACAACTTGGTGCATAGGTAGCTATCCTCCGCTGGACGTGGGTTTTGTGTCACTCTGCGTGGGCTGCGTGTTTGTGGCTCAGTCTTGGCTGTCGCCGGAATCTTAGTACGGGGTGCCGGAAGGTGGCCGTGCTGTCTCCCCTCTCAACTCCTGAGGGCTTGTCCGTTCCTACAGTTGCTCGACGGTTTCGAGCAGAAAGCGCTCCTTGCCGACGCGCTCTTCGTACTGCTTGAGAGTCAGGGCTTTGAGGCTCCTAGCGAGGCGAGCAGAGCGTTCGTCCACGGTCGAGGCAACCTTGTCCCACGATTCGACGCCGTCCGGAAGCTGAAGAAACTGGTCGATAAAGTCCGACGTCAGGGAGCCCGATTTTTCAAGGCGCGTAAGAGTAAACATCCTGTCAATGATGTGGAGGAGAAAGTTGTGAACCGAAGTGGTGGACTGTGGCACCACGACCTCGATGCCCACGATTGTGACCTTGAACTTTGACGCAAGGGAGGCGGCCACAGCTGTAATGCATGAAATGGCGTTGATGGCATATGCATTCCACCAATCGCTGGGGACTTCCGGAGAGCATTCATGGACGACAATGGTAACCTGTCCGACGCTGGGCGGCAGGACGGATTTGATAACTGGAACGTAGGGAGCGTTGACCAAGTCGCTCCTCATGTTGAGGACAACTTTCTGGCACTTGTTGACAATGTCCGAGTTGCTGTTGTCTGCATCTGCAGCTGGTGGGCGCTCCAGGGTGACAGGGGGAGAATTGGTACCCAAGGACGTCCTGGAGAGCTGGGTATCGGCCAAGAACACAATGGTAGGGGCATGCAGAGGGTAGCGAGCGAGGTACGATTTGACCTTGCGAGGGCTCCAGGAGATGCGGATCAAGTTGACATTGGGGAAGAAAGGACGCAGTGCCATGAGATCGCAAGTGGTCGGGAGGGGTCCTTGAAGGTCGAGGACGCGGGTGTGGACGCCGAAGGCAGCTGCTGCCGGATTCTGTGACCAGTGGAGTGGGTCAATGGACCTGAGGAAAGGGAGATGGTTCCGGCGCTCGTGGAGAGGCCAAGTTGCAAAGCCAGGACGGACCGCGGCGGTGTGGTCATCGAGCGGAGACGGAGAAAGGATGAGGTGATGGCAGAGACGGGCGGCGGCTGCGTTGGCCAAGGTGCGGGACACGAGGCGGCACTTGAAGAGCTCGGTGGGGGGGAGGTGATCGAGGATAGCGTCGAGAACGTGGGGGTAGTACTCAAAGTCGAGTGCCATGGTGAATGGTGAATGATGGATGGTGCATGGATGGTGTGGTGAAGAGAGAACGAAAGAATGGTTGAGAGAGAGGCGGAGAGTGGAAAGGAAACGGGTGTTTATAATCACCGTGCGCCGCCTCCACACCTCGACACGACTCTTCAACCTCCTTTCGAGATGGCCATTCCTCCCAAGCCGTAGCTGCCACCTCCCAGTCACCAAACCCAGGCATGAATGCATGCAAAAAGGAACAACTCCTTGTAGATGAGCTGCTTACCGACAACGGCATGATTCGAACATGCGCTCCCGAAGGAAATTGATTTCGAGTCAATCGCGTTAACCACTCCGCCACGTTGCCACTGAGAATTTTGGCTGTCACCTCGTTCCGCCGTTTGTCAGTCTGGACGCTCTGCTCCGCTGTGGACAACGCTTCCAGGCAAGAGAGACAAGCGGGGTGATCGCAGGCAAGGTAAAGAAGACCAATGTGCCAGTGTCAATGCCCGTATGGTTGAGAAAAGGAAGCGGCCGAAGCGGGTTCTGGTTTGGCGCTGCGGCTCGCATCGGATGAGGAATGTGGCGGCGCTCGTCAACCCTCAAATCCGCTAGTAACCTGCAGCTGTTCGGACTGTCTGCTCTGGCCCAATAGGCCTCATGGTGGGGACACATGGCCTCACGATGTGGAACACTGCCTGTTTCATCCGGAACTCGACTCGTCGTTATCGTGCGGTGAACCGACGCGGCTGCGGTTTATAGGCCCATTCCCTCGCTGTCTGAGTATGCATCACTCGCTTCTCACCGCTGTTCTCCACTATCTGCTGTCCAAGTCTCGTCATGTTCTCACATTGTACCTCTGTCTGCAGCTGTGTGCTCTGTGGAAATGTGTATTCGGGGGCCATAGGGTGGTGGGGGTTGCGCCAAACGCGTGGGTGGAGGCTTGATTTTGATTTTGATTTTGATTTTGTCTTTGATTTTGATTTCCCAGTCGCGTCACGCGACATAGGCTGTGGGATGCACCGCCCCACCCACTCGGAACACGCTACTCTCCGGTTCTCTACTGGTTCTCTCTCCCTCTTCCACTTATCCTCGCTGTTTAACACCATTCCGTATCGTGCGTGTATCCTCCACCATGCCTCTGCGCGACACCCGCAACACCCGCGGCAACAACAGCAATCGCGACACGCTACGCTCTCTGGGTCTCCTCACCATTTCCCACAAGAAAGGCATCGACTTTACCAACCACCCCGACATCCTCGAGGCTATCCTCGCCTACGCCGGCCGCACCGACCTCCTCACTGGCCGCCTCGTCTCTCGCGCCCTCTTCACGGTCGCGACCAGGCTCTTCTCCCGCCACCTCGTCCTCGTGCAGCACCCAAAGAGCAAGACCGCCGTCGAGGTCCGCCTCCCAGTCCTCACACGCCGCCTCCACAACCCGACCCGCCGGGCCCCGTCGCTCCCCTACATCCGCCTGCGCTCTTTGGCGGCCCCAGACAACCCAAAGCGCACCCTTACTGCAGGCACCCGCGTCCTCGACATTGCGGGCCCGTTTGATCCCGGCTGCGACCTCACCCTCCTGGCACCGGCGTTCTCCAAGATCGACATGCTCAGGCTCATTACACGCCCAGGCCACGGATCCTGCTCGCCGTATATCCCCCTGGACGCCGAGACGATTGTCGTCTTTGTCAGCGAGAACGCTCCCAGTCGGCCGAGCCCGCTCCCGGCCAGTGTCACCAGCGACTTTCCCGCCCCGCGGCGGTGCAGCAAGCTCGTCATCAACTTTCTCGGCAGCTACGCCCATGGCTACCACCCGCCCGAAGCTCTCGAGCGTCCGCTCCCCTCTCACATCACGTACCTGGTCGCTATCGCGCCGCCCTACGACTTCTGGAAGGACCGCGTCCCGCACGACGACACTGTCCTCATGCACAGCGTCGCCCACCACGTGGTAACCTCTCACCCCGCGCTGAAAATTACGATCGTCGGAATCGAGTCGGGATACACGGGCTACCACAAGCAGTTCCAGGCGCGCCTGCACACCCACATTCTGGACCACTACAGCCGCGACGTCATTGCAGACCTGTTTAAGACGTGCGGCGACGACTCGGATCCCGAGGTCGGCGACAAGACGGACAAGAACGCCAAGCGGCTGAAGCGCATCTTCGACAGGATCGCATATGCGAGTCGCTACGACTACGAGGCGGCTGTCGGCAGGGAGCGCTTCCGCCTCGAAACCACCGAGCACCACTGAGCGCCGCATGCTCTGCGCTGAGGAGTGTTGAGTGTTGGCTGACGGTTGAGGAGACAGCGCTGAGAGTAGAACTTGGAGCGCTGGGAGAGGAAGCATTATGTTAACAACCGTGTACATGTATTCGGAACGAGCTTTGGCAGTGGCCATACTACTAGCCCGCCCCCTGCCTGTCGCAGCCACCACACCCACATGTACGGAGCAAGGTGCAAGGTAATCAGAGGGGATACAACACTGTGGTCGGCAAAGACTCTGACAAGACGCGACCTTGACTCAAAAGCTGCTCATACAGTTCATCTGTATATACTTGTGACACTTGGGAACCCCACCAATCCCGTTCCCAAGCGACTGCTCTGAATTGGTACCCCCCGCTTGCAATGCTTAGCACTTTCCCATCATACTGTTAACTGGAGTGAACCTTCCGTCGTGAGACTTGAAATACTGCACTACCTCAACTAAAAAACGGTCGTGCCCGACGCGCTCTTGATACTCCTCGCCAGTGATAAGTTCAACTGCCGCGAGTCGCTGCTGGACCTGGTATTCCCACCAAGCGTCGCGACGGCGTCTCTGATCGTTCTCGGCAGCTTCATAGAGGAGCTCGAGGAAGTTTTCGTCGGGAAAGTGTGTGGGTCCGGCCCCGTGACGGCGCAGATAGAGTTGAAGGCACCTCCGGAAGTCGAAATACTGGGTGGAAGTGATGTCCAAGTTGACCTCCTCTAACCCAACGATGGTGGTCCTGGCAGCGGGGTACGAAGAGTAGAGCTTGAGAATGATACAGAATGCGTCTTCCCAGAATGACTCTACATCCATCGGCACTTCTTCTCCGCTATGTGTGAGGCTACAGTACGTGGGAAAGCGAGAGTACGTGGGAACGACAATTACGAGATGGTCGACTGTCAGAGGCGCCACTAAAAACTCTGGAATGTCACCGGTCATGCAAAACGTCGTTGGGGCGAGGTTGATGACCAGCTTCTTGCAGGACGAGGGCAGTTTCAACGGAACGATCTCATGCTGGAAAAACGAGAGCGATGAGAGGTCGTCGCAGGAGCATTCGTCGGGACTTCCGAAGAGGACGACAGTAGACGCGTCGAAAGGAATCTCAGGAGGCCCACCCCCATGAGCTCCATTATATACCAGTGTCCTAATTCGAATCGTGTGAAGATTGGGAAATGAAGAGGGGAGAACATTGTTGTCGGTCAAAAATCCCCCCATTGGTTGGTCAATGTCAAAGACGACCGTGGTGTTGAGAACCAGCTGAAGGTCGGGGAACCTCCAAAGATTGTACAGTGGTGGAAAACGGTGTTTGAACATGTCTTGAACGGGCAGGCCCAGATAGCCGGTGAAGAAATGGTGGTGGTAGAGCAGGAAGTCTACCTTGCCGCAGAAGATGCGAGAGACAAGACGACACTGGACGAGGGTCGCGCCGGACGAGTACGAGAGGATGGCGTCGAGGATATGAGGGATATCGGTGAAAGCCATCGCCATGGTGAGCGAGGGTGAATGAGTGCTCAAGTGGGTTGTGAGTGATCAGGAGAATGAGAAAAATGAGCAGTAGGGAGCGTGGGTCTCCGACCCGTGGACAGAGGAGGATATACATATGGTGCGGACGGTCGTCGTCGTCGTCGTCGTGTGGGTCGTCGCTGAGTCGTGAGTGATGGAGGAGACGATGAGGAGAGGGCGATGTGGAAATGTAGATTGGTCGTGGAATGCTTCAAAGACACGTCCACGGCCACCGAGATTGAAAGTGGGAGGAAGAAATAAAAAGCCGAGTGGGGCCCGGAAATGGGACGCGCGCGCGTCATAACAGCACTGCCATTGCCATCATCGCTCTTGTCCTTCTCACCATTGCTTATCGCCTCGTCGCCATCGCCCTCGTGCATCCCACACACCCATAAACGCCCTGTACACGCACCCACACACCCATACCCATAATCAGCACCCAGAAACACCTCGGCCCCGGCACGCTCCCAGTCACGCCCACCACGCCCGATTCGCCACCATGACCCAGGTAGGTGTTCCATGTCTCGCCACCCAATTTCAACAAACCCACAACAACTCCCCTCTCTCTGTGCTCACTCCCCAGCACAAGCCCGTCTCCGTCTCGGACATGGCGGACAGCATGAGCGACCTCGCAATGCACGACTCGCGCGACTCGGCAGACAGCTTTGAACACGTCCCCTCGCCCGTGCACCCCGCTCCGCGCTCCCGCAGCAGCCCCACCCAGCAACCGACTTCCGCATCCGCTCAACCCGCGGGCACGCGGACGGCAACACCACCCGGCGACAAAAAGGCCCGTCTCATCTACGCAAAGGCGCACGTCGCCATCCACCCCACGCAGCTCAAGCGTGACAACATTGCCGGCCTGCTGGGCCTCGTGGAGGTGGACCGTGAGCCCAATGCCCCACGTCTCCCAGAGTCTGCGCCAAGCGGTGCTCATGCCGCCGTCAACAAGGGCAAGGAGGTCCTCGTCGTATGGGTCCCCGACGAACTCTTTATGCGCATGTCCGAAGAGGACAAGCGCAACTACCAGCGTGTCGAGGAGCGGCCCAACGGCACCCCCACCGAGGAGGACGGTGAGTGCATGGCAGGGGCGATGCTAACCCCCAGGCTTTGTCTTTGTCTCATTACCTGCCCCACGCGGCGAGAAGTATGCCTTTTCGGTCCCTGTCTCCAACATCTACAGCATCCTCGTATACCCGGTACGTCCCCTCCAGAGCCGCGCGTCCTAACAACAGCCGTCATTGTCCCACTGGTACGGCTCTGTAACTTTCAAGTGAGTCTCCACGTCTGTAACCTCTAACCCGCAGCCTCCTCGGCGGCCTGTCCCTCCCGACGCTCTACTTTCACGATGACCAAACATCCTTGGTAACTACCCCGCGCTCGTCATCGCCACCCCCGCCGCCATGGGGCTTCCCGCCATTCTTGACAGTGCTCCAGCAGCACGCGAGCCTGCTTCGCTCTCGGCTCGTCACCGCAAGCAACAACCGCGGGGGCGAGCTCTGGCTCGTCAACCCCAGCAAGTCTGACCGCGAGGTCCACGAGGCCGGATATGACGACCCGTATCACCGCCCCAGCAGCACGAGCAGTGAGCAGGGACCCCAGGCGCCATCGGCATACCCGCCCAACCGCCCCGCGAGTGCTCCGTTCCAGTACCCCAGCCTTAGTGTGGTCAACAACTCGTCACCCCGTGACTCGTTGCTTGTCGGTCTGTCCAACATTACAAACATGGCGCGCCATACCGCTCAGAACGTGCTCAATCACCCGCTCGCCAAACCCGTGGTGCCCCACCTGCCGCCTGCGTTCCGCAGCCTCGTCAATGCCCCCGGCGAGTGGCAGAGCGGAGCATCCCGTCCAGGCGGCCGCAGCTCGGACGTCGCTACAGAATTCGAGGCCGCCAGGCTCTACCTTGCCCGCTGGGCTCGTGTAGTCGCCGAGGAGGGCGAGCGTTCCCGCCGCGACGAGCTCGCTTCCCAGGCAGGCAGGACTGACGGTGAGGAGGACCTCAACTCGCTCGGCGTATTCTCCCTTCTCCCGAGCGCCTCAAAGCGCCCGATGCCCAAGCCGACCCGCACGCCCAACCACCCCATCACCGCCAAGGACTGGGAGGGGTACATTACCAATGGTCGCGACGAGACATATGTCCGCGGCGAGATCTTTCGCCGCGGATTTAGCGACAGCCCCGAGGAGAGCAACACTCGCCGCGAGGGCTGGGAGATGTTGCTTGGCGTTGTTCCCTGGGACGCTGGATGGGTAGGCGGTGGCGAGGACGCGCGCGGATACCGCGACAAGGCGCGCGCGCAGATTCTCGACGACAAGCGCACCGAGTACACCACGATCCTCTCCGCGTGGAGGGAGAAGACCAAGACTGGCGAGGCGCCCGACTCTTGGCGCGAAGAGTGGCATCGTATTGACGTGAGTCTGTTTGCAGATGATGGCTAACGCCAGGTCGACTGCCGCAGGACGGACCGCACCCAGGCTATCTATGCCGTTTCCCCGGAGGTGGCGGCGCAGGGAGACCACGAGAAGGAGGGTGGCGGTGCCGGGTCAAACATCTGGGGCGAGGGTGACAAGGAGGAGGAGGGCGGCCATGCAGGACTCAATGGTGGGTTGAGCGACGGGCGCAACACTGACCGCAAGCAAACATTGCGGCGCTCCGCACCGTTCTCATGAGCTACCACGTCCACGCGCCCGAGCTCGGCTACGTGCAGGGTGAGTACCTTGATGGTCACGAGCGGCACTGACCGCAGGCATGTCGGACCTGCTCAGCCCGATCTACTACGTGTTCGACTGCAACGAGGCGGACGCGTTCTGGGGCCTCGTGGGGGTGATGAAGATCATGGAGTCCAACTTTTTGCGCGACCAGAGTGGCATGCGCCGCAAGCTCAGCACGCTGCAGCAGCTCATCGGCCTCATGGACCCCGAGCTCTATGGCCACCTTGGTAAGCAGCTGAGCACTCCCCGGCTGACCGCAGAACGCACCGACTCGCTCAACCTCTTTTTCTGCTTCCGCTGGATTCTCATCAACTTTAAGCGCGAGTTCAAGTTTGAGAATATCATCAAGCTGTGGGAGGTGCTATGGACCAACTGGTACTCTGACCACTTTGTGCTGTTTGTCGCCCTCGCCGTCCTGCAGTCGCACCGCGACGTCATCATCCGCTATCTCGCCGAGTTTGACGAGGTGCTCAAGTACGCCAATGACCTGACTGGCACTGTAAGCGTTATTCATTTCCAAAGCTGATCCCAGATCGACCTCGACACGACGCTCGCGCAGGCCGAGGTGCTCTTCCTCCAGTTCCGCACCGTCATCGAGGAGCTCGACCGCGACAACATGATTGCGACAGCCACCGCGGACGCCGAACTGCGCAACCGCAAGGGCAAGGGCAAGGCGTCTGACTCTGCGGAGAGCTCTGCCACGACGTCGGCAACTGCCGCCGCGCGCGCAGAGAAGAGGATCAGCCCCGAGCTCCGCGAACTCCTCGAGTGCTGGGCGACCCGCATACCCGTCCCGGCCGAAAGCCCGTCGGGATCGTCGGTGCCGACTGCCCCTGTCGTGCCTGCCCCTGTCAAGTAATGACATTTCGTGTTATCTCTTACAATTGATTTTGTGATTGCTGTTCTGTATTCCGTACCTGCATACATGTGTCATGTTATCTGCTCGTGCTGTGGTTCTTGGCTGGGAGAGGGGACAAGGATGAGACGGTCATTACCCACAGGCGGTATCACGGGGTACCATGCTGAGCGGTGCCAAGGGTCGCTCCGGCAAGTGCAGCTCTGCCACCTAGTGAAGCAGTTACTTGCCTCCGTCTTCCTCCTTCCCTAGCCTGACCGAGGGCCTACCCCCACCCTCTCTCTCTCCCTGTACCGATGTTCCCATGACATTGGGTTCAGACCATGGGCTTGGACAGATAGGCCACATGCCTGCCGAGTGCCACATTCATATTGAGCGCAAATGTGTGGTAAGGGAACAGCATTCAGGTTGGGAGACGACAGGATAGTCCGTACGAGAAGAGGCCGACAGTAGTTGATGATGCCCGACGTGTGGATGCATATGCCGTCTACAGGAACAAGTACACTGTTGTTCTGCTTGTTAGTCTGCAAGCAAGCATGACTGTTCTGTTTTTGCACAGAGCTTCAGCTCTCATGCACAGATTGTATGGGAGACTCGGGACGATACGGCCACCAAGTTGTCGACGAGCTGTGCCATGTACCTGCACACCCACTCTCCACACTGGCGGCGAGGCGCCGTTTGCTTCGAGGGATATAGCACACCATGGAGAACGGAGATGCGACAAAAAGAGTTGAGAATGGTACGACGATTGGGGGTATCGAACTGGCGGCGATCCGTCCTGTTTGTTGCTTGCCTGTCTGATCCGAGGCTCTCTCGTGTGGCATGTGGCACTTTTCGCCAAGTGGAGAATTGTGAAAGCGAGGCGGCATCGATGCGACGCGAGTGCACCACGAGTGGGTAGTAGGTTCGCAAGCGACAGGCGGCTCACCCGCTACACCACCAGAGTCGGCATCCTGCGCTGGCTGCGTGCTTTGTGCTGCGGGATCGCCGTTGGCTGGCTCCCCGTGCATGGGTGCGTACCTGCCAATCTTTTACGAGCGCGGGCGGGCGGGCTCTGGCAGTGGGGTACGGTGAGGACGAGCTCGAGCTTGGCTACCGGGCATGGAAAAAAGTCCAGTCAAACGGATTCCCACCTCCTTTGGTCAGCGTCTTGGTCGAGTTCCTTCCACTTCCACCCCTTCACCAGCTCGCTTTCTCGACCTTGTCACCTCGCGGAAGCCCTTTCCTCACCGCTCGAAATGGCGATCCGCGATATCGTGCAGTTCCAGGCCTACGTGCGCTCGGAGCGTGCGCTGCAGGCCACTCTCCAGCCTGATGCCTTCGGCCCCAAGTTCCGCGCTACAATCTCCGAGAGCCGGAACCGTACCAAGCCGCACGCCCCAAGGCCGAAGGCGAGCCCGATAGCCCCGCTCGTCGTCGTCAAGTGGAGCCCCTGCTCCGCCAGCTTCAAGACTTTGTCGCCGACGGCGTGCTCGCGCTGCTGCCCCAGCGCTTCGGCTACATCTTCGGCGACGACGACGACCACACCATCAGCTGTACGCGGCAGAAGATGCTCCAGGCGCCCGAGGGCCGCGACCTTGTCGTGCGAGCCCACGCGCTGAACGCTGGAACCGCTGTGAACCTCATTCCCGGCGGGCCCAGCGGACCCCGGTTCGGCCAGCGCAGGCTGTGGCGGAGCGCACACACGCTCATGTCTGCGCTGGACTCCATGGCGACTACGTTTGCCGGGGCACGCGGAAGCATCGTGCGCAAGCAATGGTGCACCGTGTGCGACTCGGCATCCCTCGGCGACAACAATGTCCAGCACAGGTGCTCCGCGACGGAAGACGTTGTCGACCTTGTCCTTGTCGAGTTTAAGCACCTGTTCTGGCCGCATGAGCTGGCCGACGACGACGACTTTGGCTTCGGTGCCATGGAGGACGAGGGCGCCGACTTCCTGGAGGAGATGGGCTGGGCGTGGATGCCCGCCGCACCGATCCTGGACGCGCACGCCAACGTGTCGCCGTTCAGGACGAGCGTCCCCCTTCGCCCGGTTCTCCTCCCGGCCGATTACGACTGGAAAGAGGACAAGACCTGGCTTGCGAGGACAGCGGCGGCCACCCGGGCCATCGAGAGCAGGCCGGTGCTGAGCGCCCTTGCCGAGGAGGCGGTGATTAGCATGGATAGTGTCGGAAAGTGGCTCCAGCGCTCCGAAAGCTATCTCATCGCCCTCTACGTTTGCGCGGATGGCTCATGCGTCGACCTGTTCATGCGCCGGAACGGCAAGCCCGGGCAGCGCCTGCAGCACGGCTGCGAGGGCCAGCCGAAGAAGACGATCAAACTTCAGCCTCTGGCGGACGAGCCCACGTTCTCTAGCTTTGGCGAGCTGCCACACAGCCTGCAGCGGCGCGTGCTCTTTGCCGCCGCGCAGCTGCAGGCCGGGTCGTATGCCAAGATGCGGACTCGGCGAGGCGCAGATGGTTGCTACATGGTCTTGGGGGTGGCGCAGTCTTGATCGGATCTGGTAATCGGACATGCATCTGTTGCGAGAGAAACCTCAGGTGCGCTCGGTCAGGGGCTCAGGAAGGTGTTGCGTTTGGGAGGGAGGGGGATGGAGCAATGGCGAGCTGGCAAGGCTAGAGTCACGATCCTACATGGGGAAGCTCGCGCTCAAGGGCTACATGCCCAACCTCGACCGACTCCCACACTTTCTGCTTGAGCCTTGCGACGCGTGTGGACGGGGAGGACGAGAAGCAGTGCTTTGAGACGTCCCGGCGCGAAGTCGCGCTCTTGTACTCTCCGCGCACGCTGGAGGAGGCCGCACAAGAACAGGAAGGAGGCGAGGAGAAGGGCGGGGCCGGGGCTCGGCAGAATGCTGTCTGTCTTCATCCTCTACATTGTCTGCGGCAGTTTAGCTCAGTTGGTTAGAGCGTACGCTTCACATTTATGTGTTCGCGTAAGGTCGGCGGTTCGACCCCGCCAATCGTCACATTTTTTATTATTCTTTTTCAGTTTTGAGCTCTCTTTTGCCTGTCCAGTCCTCGGGTACTGCGGTCAAGCGATGGACACATCGGGCTTGTGGCTAGACCTGTGCGGTAACGTAGCCTTTCCTGCCCCAGTACGCAGCTTGAAGGTGTCGTCATTGGCGAAGACAATCCTGGTGTGGCGTCGGTCACTCGCTTGGTTGATGTCGGCGCGTCTTACTCTCATCACAGTCGCGTCGTAGTAGGGGAGGCGGTGGTGACAGTGACACTAGCACTGCAGTGTAATGTTCTTCACCCATGACTCAATCAATCTGCGTCCTCGGCGGCAAGACATCTCGCCGAACGTCCGGTACCCATATGGCTGAATGGCTAACCGACACATGGACGACTCGACACTGACACCCGACAGACAACACGCACGGTCTCAGGTCTCGCCTCTTGTTGCCCTCACTTGCCATGTTCCTTGCCAACATGACGCCGAGGCCCTCTTGCTGACACAATCCACAAATCACAGCCCCGAGCTCCGAATCCGCGTCAGCCACCGCCGCCACCGTCGCCCTCTGGGCGGGCGTCGACAAAGGGCCCGGACCCAGGGCCCGTGGGACCCGAGGGTCGCAGCTGGCAATGACGCTCGCGTCCGGGCGCGCGAGGTTGAATCGGCATCTTCACCGCTCGTGTATTGGCACTTGCTTCTGTATCTGTGCCTACGCCTGGATTCGGAGTGCATTGACGCCTGTCAGAGGCGACAATGCATCGGGCTCGTACACCCCATGGCGCGAGGCAGGCAGGTGCCTCGTGGGGACACTCTGGACGCCCAGATCTAGGTCTCGGGGTCCGCAGCCAACTCCGCCACTCGCTGGACCCCCCGGAACGAGCCCGGAGCACCCCGCGTCTCGTGCTCACCGGAATGCTCCTGCGTGCTCCTGAGTCGCCACCGCCACCGCCGCCGAGGGAGCGAGGACAAAGGCTGCACTTGGCTGCCTCGTTCGAGACAAAGGCAAAAGCTGTCGCTCTGCTCTGACAGTGCCCCGGCCGTCTGCCGCTGCCGCTGGACGCACCGCATGCTCCCATCGCGATACCACCACCACCGCCCCCGCTCCGACTGGTCATAGGCATAGCCTTGACCGACACACGCCGCTCCTTCTACTTTCTCTTCTCCCACCATCTCCTGTCCGCTTCATGGTCAAAACGGTGAGCTCGCGCGAGTTGTTCATAGCTGACGACAGATGCTCGCGCGCGACATCGACCCCGACCCGTCCAGCACGCCCTCGATGCTGGACGACCCTCTCACGACCACGACTACCGCTACGACTCTGACTCCAGACGCCGTCGCGGCGGAGGCTGCTGGCAGCCCCGCCCCGTCTCCCACTGATATCAACTTGTCATCATCTCCCAACTCGGTGTCGACCGTAACAGTTACAGTGCTCACCGTCCCGGCTTTGCCCTCCCCGACAGAGTCCTCCCCCTCGCGCCATGGCCCAAACGCCGGCGTGATCGCGGGGGCCGTCGTCGGCAGCGTTGTGGGCGCGCTTGCGCTCCTCGCCTGCGCGATAGTGTGGTGGAAAGGCCTGTGCTGCTTCGGCACCCGGGCCTCGGACGAGGAGAGCACCATCACCCCGTTCCCTCCTGGCCCCCGCCTGGGGAGCCACGCGCCCAGCTCGACACGGACCGGCACGCACCCGCACGCGCGCCCGCACCTGCCGCACATGCTGCAGCCGACGGCCTCGCGCGTCAGCTTTGCGACGGAGCGCACGACGCGGACCGTGCGCTCCAACGCGCCGAGCCCGTCGCCCGGCGCTGCCGAGTACTTTGCTGCCAGCGCCATCGCCAAGCCGTCGTCGTCGACCGTCGACGTCTACCCCGACATTGACACGAGCGCGTCGCCGCTCCCGGGCGTCCCGGCCGTGTTCGTCCCGGGCCACACCGCCGGCCGCCACTCGATGGACACGGTGCGCACAAACTACACCGCCCAGAGCGAGCTGCATCCCGGCTCTGCCGCCGGCGCTGGGGCGAGCCTCTCGCGCCCCGCGTCGCGGGCCAGTCTCGCGTCCCGCACCTCGCGCCTCTCGCGGCTGTCCAAGAGCTCGATCGGCAGAATGTCCGGGCTCGGCCTGTCGCGCGCCTCTGCAAACTCGAACCCCAACTTGAAGTACACTACGACGACGGAACGCCTGCGCGACCGCCCGTTCAGCACCATCTACGACGCGGACAGCGCAGCGTGGGGCGACGTCGCGGACCTGCGCGACCTGAGCGACAGCGACAGCGACGGCGACGAGGGCACGAGCCGCCACGGCGCCCGCAGCCACCCGTTCGACAACCATGAGCAGGGCACCGGGCGCGGCTACGACTACGCGCTCAGCGACGGCGGGCGCGGGGGCGGCGATGCGCCTGGCTACGGCTACGGCTTTAGGTACCGCGACCGCGACCGCGACGGGGACCAGGACGGGGACCCGGACCTCAGCAACGTGCCCGAGGTCACGGTGCAGGATCCGAGCCTCCACAGCCACGGCTCGAGCGGCACGCCGACGCCGCAGGGCACGCTCGGCCGCAGCAAGTCGCCCTCGACGCGCGAGCGCCTGCATGCGCTCATGTCGGGGTCGCAGGCGAGCCTGAGGCGCTCCGCCGAGCGCGACCGGTACGCGTACACTGTCGGCCAGCACCGGCACGCGAGCCACAGCTCGCGCTGAGCCCGGCCGTGCGCTGGCCGCCGCGACGCGACCGGCTAGCGACAGACTGCAGGAGGGACGGGGAGCATCGCCGCCGCCGCCGCCAGTACAAGATCCAGAGGACACGACCAGAACAGGAAGCGGAAACCACCGCACAGGTAGTAGCATTTTCACGTGCACACAGTTACGACACTAGAACATACACCACACCACAACGTACATCTCCGCGCCGGACGCACTGCTGGCCAACACACACACACACACACGCATACACGATACGGACCAGGATCAGGATCAGGACCAAGCACGACCAGTCTACAGTTTACACTTGCACGAGCCCTTGAGACGTACTCTCTACCAGCATGTACTTTTATTATCATGTGCGAGGGTGCCAGCGCGCGAGCGCGCGTGGGCGCGTGGGCGAGACGGGCGGATCGCGGCAGTGTGCGCGAGTGGGGTCTGATGGCCGCGTGGGTGCGGTATCGGCGGAGCCCTCTTGGCCTGGGCGACTCCAGGACCCACGACGAGTGAACATTCCCCGTCGTCGCCTCTCCCCCTCGCCGCCGTCAGGTCGCCCAGCACGCGGCGCGGCTCCCGGGGAAGATTGGGACGGGAGGGTGCTGCGACCAGGACAAAGCAGCCGCGCGGGCGGTGCAGTGCGGAGTAGCTGATCACTGAGGGTCCCCGTCCGGGGTAGCTGTCCCATCTGATAAGATAGGCGGATCGGATCCCAGCACCGCCACACTGGCCAGTCGATAGCTGCAGGCAGTATCCCAGTCGGCACTGCACAGGACTGCGGCACGCTCCGCGCGGCGGCGGACCTGCCGGCCGTGGGCCTTGGCCACCGCATCCCCGCCGCCGGCAGCGTGGTCGCCGCCACTGCTGCTGCCACCGTGCCACACCGACTGCCACTCTACACCCGGGACGCACGTACCACCGATCGGCGACGTCGATCATGACGTGATGCTCCACACCACACGCGGCACGCTCGGCACTGCTTGCAGCAGCCTTCTCACACACTGTACTGCTCGAGCGCGAAAAATAATGATGCATGGGCCCGTTGGCCGCGGGTATAGTACAGATACAACTGCAAGGCGTAAGGCGAGGCGGGGCGTGGATAGTGGGTAGTGGATAGTGGGTAATGAGTGCGACAGCGGCGCGCAAGTGTGGGAGGGATGCCGTGGGATCGTGTCTCGCCAGAGATGGGGGAGAGGGGAAGAGAAGTGGGTAGCGTAGGCTGTAGGCTGTAGTCTGCAGTCATGTGAGGTTCGCGCGCCAAGAGACCGCGTACAAGAACGCGCAGCAGCACATCAGGACAAGGAGGCTAGGCAGCGACACCGGCAGGGGGTGCAGGGACAATGTTGACTGCCGGGCCTGGCTTGGAGACCATGCCGAGACGCGCGTTGTTGCTGGTGCCGGGAGCGCGGGGGCGGGCCGCAAGCGCCTTGGTGAGGAGGTCGCCCATGGAGAACTGCTCGTATGTGGTGGTGCGCCACACGGAGGGGAAGCTCGGGCGGGTAGTGATGGGCGCGGCGGGGCTGGGCGTGGCGGCCGCAGTGGCGGCAGCGGCGGCAGGCGTATCCGCCGCGGGCTTCGGGATAGACGGTACGGCGAGGCCTGATGACATGGCGTACGAGACGCTGCGGACGTGCTCGCCGGCGAGGCGAGTCGCGCGGATGAGTTCCTCCATCTCGCGGTGGCCATCCTCGTCGTTGCGCAGGCCGTCCTCGTCGCCCATGAGGGCTGCGCGGCGCTTCTTGGCGGCGGCGGCCTTGCGCTCCGCGGCGTTGGCGGCGCCGGCTGCTGCGGCAGCGGCAGCCTTGGCCTCCTTGTCCTTCTTCGGGACAGGCTCCTTAAAGTTGGGGTTGTGCGCGCGCTGCCACTCGATGAACAGCTCGTCGTACGGGCGGGTACGGCCCTGGACCGCACGCTTGGCGCCGACAGTGTGCGTCTTGCACGTGAGCGAGCGCGAGCAGGGCAGGCCCTTGTCGTTGATGACGCCACACTGGCGGTCGTAGTCGAGCGGGTTGAGTGCTGAGGTCAGCGTGTGCGCACAACTTGGCAAACTCACCACGACGACGCTTGCGCTCGGCAATCGCGGCCTTTTCGGCTTCCTTGGCGGCACGCTTCTTGAGGCGCTCGCGCTCCTTCATGAGCTTCTTGAGCTCGCTCTTCTTGAGGCCCTTGTAGTTTGACAGGTCGAGCTCGTCGTCCGAGCCGAGGTCCTCGGGGCGCAGCACCTTGGCGCGCTTCTTGGACGGCGAGCCGTCGGGCGAGTCTTGCTGTCAGTGCATAGAAAAAAAGTGGCACGCTGGGAAGAAACAAACACTAATGTTTCTGTTTCATCTTCGGACGCCGGTAACGGGGCTTTGAACTTACCCTCACTGGCGGAGCGCTTCTTGCCGTCCTCGGTGCCGGGGCGGACACGCTTGTCGCTGCCCTTGACGGCCTTTTTGACGTTCAGAGGAGCGCCATCAAGGACGTGGGAGCAGATGCCTAAATGTTAGAGTGAAAATGGGGGATGGATGGTGTGTGTGGCGAGTTTGCCTCTTTTCTGTATTGGCCACACAACGCGGTTGCCACTCACGCCGGTGGTCGGCTGCGGCCCACTCGGTGATGGCCCTTCCACAGCGGGTGCAGCGCACGATGGCACGTCCGGGTTCGTGGGTGGCGCCCTCGAGGGGCTGGGCGCCGTACATGTGCATGTCGCGCTCTGGGAGAAAGTCTCCAGGGGGGCGGGGGTGGTGGGTGGCAGGGGCATTGTCGTCTTCTGGCGGGGGTGAGGTGGAGAAGGTAAACGCAGGCCGGGGCGGGGACCCCCGGATGCGGAGCTGAAGGGGCATGATGAGTGGTGGGGTGTAGTGGTCCCGGCGAAGCGGCGACTAGAAGATGGATGTGGATGTGGATGTGGATGTGGATGAATCCCCGTTGATCGTGGGTGGTTGTGGTGGCTGGTGGAGTGGTGGTGAGAGGCGGTTGGTCGGTCGGGCAAATGCGATCTAGCGGTAATCGGTCACCTGGGCTATGGTGGTTTGTGATTGATAGGGAGCGGTGGGAGTATCGCCTGGAAATGGGGTGAAAAAGAGTGGTGGGGTGTCTCACTGTTGTCGCTCGCCGTGACTGTGGGCGGTGGTCGCTGCCTTGACGACTTTGAATGTCGGCGGGCTCGTCGGTGATGGCGATAACGAGTGAATGGATGGATCCGGAGGTGTCTGCGACGACAATGAGGGCACGCACTCGGGCCTGCAGTGGCTTAGCCGGGAATATAAATACACGTCATTTTGGGGTGGTATCAGTTCCCTCACGCAGACACCACGTGCCATTCCGAAACACGCTCTGGGCTCTGGGCTGGGAGAATGAATAGAATGCAGATTGGCTGGACTGGGTGGATGTTTGGCTCTCTTTGCTCCCTACTCTGTCGCAGCTCGTCGTCGCCGTCGTCGTCGTCGTCGTCGCCGCCATCAGCATGCATGATGCCATCACCATCCCCGATCACAATCATGGGCGGGTGGGTGGCAAAGTTGCACGGGACGGGTACGCGATGAACAAAAAAAAGCCATCAAACGGGGAGGAGAAAGGGGTAAAGAGGGGGGAGACCTCTGTGACTCAGGGGCTGCAACTGCTGCATACTGCTGCAACGACGCGCGCACGGCCAGTAAACGAGCCACCAGCAAAGAACCCCCTCCCCCCCCCTCCGCCCCTCCCCCTCTCCTCCCCATCGCTCTCCCTCCCTCTCTCTTACTCTCTCTCTCTCTCTCACTTTTATTCTCTTCATCCTCTACTCTCTCTCTCCTCTTCTCGTCCACCACCACCTCACACTCTCTCCAACAACAATGGTCGCCACCTCCCTCCTCGCCGCCGGCCTCCTCGCCGCCAGTGCCAACGGTATGTCTCCCATCCAACTCTGCCCACCACCTACCGGCACTCTTCGTCCATCTCCCGCCGCTCGTCTCCCCTCGTCTCCTCGGCCACAATGCACTTGCTCGCATGGCCATCTCCCCTATCCTCCTCCCCACGTACCCCACCCCCCAAGCTAACGCCCAGCCGCCTACGTTATCACCAACCCCGTCGCCGGCCAGACCCTCTACCACAACGACTCGATCGTCTTCAACTGGACCGCCGACGCCGCCTCGGACCCCGAGCACTTCCGTATCATGATCTCGAACCCCAACTCGGCCCTCCTCCCCGTCAACGACAACCCCCACCAGCTCGCCAACCAGGTCGTCACCGCCGACCAGTACATCCGTATCCAGCTCGGCAACGTTGAGCTCGGCGAGGACTTTACCATCACCTTTGTCAACACCACCAACCAGTCCCAGGTCTTTGCCGAGGTCAAGGAGATCAAGGTTGAGGCTGGTATCCGTGAGTATCGTATCCAACTCGACTGGAATGTTTGCGGCAGTACCGAGCACCATGGCGGCATACTCCCGTTTGCGTGCTCTGTCCTTTTTCACGCACAATTGCGCACACGATTGCGCGGGCCAACGTGGGCTGCGGCGCGTGCCCCCGTGCCGTACCCACCCCCGTGCCCTGCCGAACCCGGGTTCGCGATGCCCGTTTCCAGGCAGAGGCGTCGGTTCTTTCCTGCTGCTCGCCGTGGGCGCTGCCGCTCCCCTGTATCCCCCACCCCGTTTCCATTGCCGCTGCTAACACCGCTAGCCTCGACCTCGACCATCCCCGTCTCGCAGTCCACCAAGACCCCGGCCAACGCCTTCACCTCGACTGGCGCCACCACCACCGCCGCGACCGCCAACCCCTTCGCCTCCCCCTCGGCCAGCACCACCGGCAAGAGCGCCGCCCAGCGCGCCGCCCCCGCCGTGTTCGGTGTCCTTGCCGTCGTCGCCGCCGCCCTTGCTCTCTAGGTCATGAGCCAGCCAGAGTACAATCTACTTTCTACTTTTGCTTGTTTTACTTTTTGACTTGTTTTGCTGTTGACTTGATACGGATATCTCATCACCCCCCCCCCATGGACTTTTCTATGTTTTTACCCTGCCTCCCCCCTTCCTTAATCGCCGCCCTTTCCCAGGCGTAGCTAGTCCATGTGATGCACTTGTGAACTGGGACCGCTCGAGGGCATGCGTGCGTGCATTCGTGCAACGCCTGACTGACATGTGCGTGCGAGTCTGGCGGCCAAACGGGTACCACAAGACTGAGGGGTGGGAAAGTGGGGGCCGACGCGCTCGACAGGCCGGGAGGCGCCTCTCTCAGGGGAGGACAGAAATGGGCGCCGAGGCACACCCCGGGGGCTCCCGTCCGCCCGCACCGCAGGCCCGCTCCGCCCGCTCCCTCGCTGACCAGCACTCTGCTGCTGTGCCCCGGCGCTGCAGTACCGTCGCGGACACGTCGGTGCATATCGTTGTATCGTGTCGTGTCGGGAACGGCCCGTTTGGGGATCGGGGACGACTTTGCAGACGACGGCTGTGCCAGACTTTTTTGCTTCTGCGCACCCGATTGCGGTAATGGTCAGGTCTGGCTACCAGGGGGCCGGGCCTGGGTGCGGATGCAGTTTGTGCGTGAATAACGTAATGTGCATTTAATAACGAGAAACCTCTGATTCGGGGGGTATGTGGCGCGGATATCGGTGGTGCACGTACATGTAAACATACATACGAGATCTCGAGACGTCGAGACATACGAGATGTTCGCCTTGCCCGCGTTCTCCATGCCGGCGGCGGGCCTGTCAGTCGGGCACGTCGGGGAGACGAATGCGGTCGTGCGGTGGGGCCGTGGTGGTCGGGCGGGCGGAGACGGAGCCGAACCTCGGCCAACCGGTTGGTCCTGCTGCTCGAGTTGGTCATTGTTGGGCAGTGATTGTCGTACCGCCGGATGCCACACCGGGTGTTGGAGACTACGCGCGGCGGAGCAGAGACATGCTCTCTCTCGTACTTGCCTGCCTGATACGCCGTACCACCCCACGCTGCCACTAACCCTCACGCCACGCAGTGGCGGTCCCCTTCCGTCCACGTCTGACTGGCACCGGGGCACTGGGGCATGGCACAGCACTCTGTGCGTCTACTCACCCACTTGCCCGACGTATCGTGCCCGCTCTGGTGAGATCCAATGTGCTGCCCCCGCTGGAGTATACGGCCAGTGCGATGTAGGAAGTAGGGCAGGTAGGTGCCGGGAGCGGCCAGGTGGGAACGCGGCGGACAGCCTTGCGTGTCTTTCGTCGGGGACATTCGACGGGTCCCAGCCGCCATATGCGAGTGGATGACAGTGGCAGAGGGAACGTTCAGCATGTTGACGGAGCTGGGCTTGCGGGAGCGTCCCCTGCGGGTGTAACAGCCCCGATAGACGAACAGAGGAGGAGGAGAAGAAGAAAACTCATTAAAACACCTTCGCAACATACAGAGAAAACGTGCATCAGCGCGCCTTTCAGCCATATTGGCTGCAGAGAGAGACAGACACCGCAGGCACCTGGTTCCTGCTGGCAAAAGGCATCAGAACTCCACTGGCGGGGGGAAGCAACGGGGGGAAGCAACACCATGTTAAACGAGCGCCACACCACCCCAGGTGATCGTCGGGATCAGCACAGAACTGACTGGTCGGCCGAATCTGGACCTTGGCGCCCTCTCGCGTCCCAAACACACTGCAGCTGCAGTTGTGATCAGCACAGAACACACAGATGCTCTGATCCACCGAGTGTAGCGAAGAAGATCCACGATCATCGACGATCCTTTCCTCCTCCTCCAGTGTTGGCCACTCTTCCCGTGCAGGGATCCGACATCAAAGCGGTCTGCCCCAAGGACGGCGCGAGGCTGCAGCCTGGCCCAAGGACGACGCGAGACGCGAGGCCTGCAGTTGCAGTTGCAGTTGTGCGTGGCCGCATGATCCCCGCCGAAAGGCTGCTGCAGTCCGCTTCGGCCTGCAGCATCCGTAGCGGTGTCGGGTGCCGTGGACGGCCACGGTGTGCGGTCGGGATAGCTATGCAGAATAGCCTACAGGTGAGGCAGATGGCACTTGGCGCGAGTTGTGCATGGGAGATGGGTGTAATTGCATGAGCCTGCACTGCCGAGGAGATGGAGCCACAATGCTCCCAGACATGTTCGTTATCGAGCATGATCGAGGATTCAGTGTGGCCACCCACATGCGCCCTCACTTGTCTCTTGCATATAAAGGCCCTCCTGCCGAGTACAAACGACCCAATGAGCGCATCTGCAACTCGTGGCACGCCCTCATCGGATGTGCGCAGCTTGTCTCCACTGCCCAACCTTTACGTGCGCTCCCTGCACTTCCAGCGCGCTGTTAGTCGATGCCTCGCTCTGCAGATCTGCCCTCCGTCCCCGCTCGTCCTCTCTCTGCAGCTGCAACAGTCATCACTCCGGGTATGAAGCATGAATCCATCCATCTCGTACATCCCCAAGCGAACCCTGGCGCGCTGCTTAGGCGGCGTGGGCGTGCTTCTGCTTGCGGGTCTGGAGCTTCTTGAGGTAGAAGTCGAGCTCCTTGCCCTCGAGAATGTAGCCGTCAGCGCGGCCCGACTGGCCGGGGCGCGAGGTGATCATGGCGAGGAGACGACCAGCGCGGAACTGCTGGGCGAGGTGGGCGTCGATCTTGGCGTCCTTCTTGCGCTCGGCAAGGACACGCTGGACGTGGTTCGACTTCTTGACCTCGGCGGCCTCGGTGGCGGCAGCGGCGACGCGGGTGCCAACGATGGGCTGGGCGTAGTGGGCCTCGTACCAAGCACGGAAGGGGGTGGCGTCAACCTCAACGACACACGACTTGACGAGGGTCTGGGTACGGAGGAGCTCGTTGTTGGTCGAGTTGTAACGGACACCGAGGAGACGGGTCTTGCGGGTGCAGTGCTCCGAGCCCCAGGCGAAGTTGCCGGTGTCGAGGCGGAGGGCACGGTACTTGACGTTGCCACCGCGGGTGCGGACGGTGCGGATGCGCTTCGACGAGTCAAGCTTGGTCATGGCGGGCTGACGGCCGAGCTCGAACTGGCGCTTCTTGCGGTACTGCGCACGGCGAGCACCGGAGGCGGAGCGCTTGTGCTGCGAGGGTTAGTACTTTTTTTCTTGTGCTTTCGCGTCCGGCCATTTGTCCATCGTTTCCGCACAGAGAGGAGAATTTCGATGGGAGGGAAAAGATTCGTGTGGTTTTGGGTCCTCGGTTCAGATCTTCGGCGTCGACGACGTGGTGCACACGATCGTGTGCGCTCCGAGTCACGCCCCCAAGTCCAGTCCCAGTCGCGTCCACAATCTCTTGTCCCTCTCCATCTCCCAGTCCATTCTCCTCGTCTGCGGCGCGCGGTGGGTCGATGATGGCCGGGGGCGAGTGTGGTGTGTGTTCAACGTACGCGCGAGTCACGAGTGATACCCATTCTGCAGTGGTGTTAGTGCTCCGTCGCTGCTGTCGGCGTCGTCGAGGAACCCACTTGAGACGTTTTTGATGGATGAAGAAATGCTCCTGCCAGGCTGACAAGTTCAACTCGGACCCAGCGAGCGACAGTCCCAGGCAGAGACGCTGCCTGGGCACACCCCCCGCCAGCGACCACCCGCCCTCTGCGACCTCTCCCAGTTTGCCGTTCTGCCGTTTGCTGCTTTTGCTTCCGTCTTCCATGTACAGGAGTTTTTTGGTCGCGGCGTTATAATCAACTAATCCCGGTGGCATCCGTCTGTGGCATCAATTTGCTTCCGTGTGTGGCACAGGCGCATGTGGTATCCGCGTGGTACACGTGGTCAGGGTGTCGTGCCTTAGCCTTTGTCCTGCCTCGCCGATCTGTGTGTCTGTGGATATCTCTCTCTGGCTGGTCGCTGATCCCTTTTGATCGACTGCTCGTGGCACTGGCACTCACTCGGTGCACGGTGTTCGAGTGTTCACGACTAAATAGAACTAGGGCCCCGAGTGGCAGCGGGATATGATACTTCTTTCCCTTTTTGGGTGGCTATGAAAATATTTCCTTCAAGGCCTTCTCACTCACTGCTCGCTGCCACCCCAAGGTAACCAACCATCAACCAGAGGGCCGAAATGAGGGCCGAAATGTCGCTGCCACTGTCTGCCTTCTGTGTGGCGACCCTTGGCCCATGATCAAGCCAAGCCGTTGCCAGTCCTGAAAGTGTATAGTGGTTGCCTGCGAGCTGCTATTTAGTGGCTCGGGTGTATTTACTATGATTATTTGTGTATTTTCCCGTATTTTTTTCCCATAGCTACGAGAGCTCCTTCGGCAGCTCGCAGGACAGTTCTGACCAGTTTTCTAGGCCGAGTCGGTCTGTAATATCATCTGCGTTGCATCGCTGTTCCGTTTAAAGGCCCTGTGCATGGTTTCGGGTGGGTGTTGCCTCGAAAGAAAGCTGGTATCGTCTTTCGCGTTGTAGCAAGTGGCATCAGTTGTGCCATCGACCAACCCCACAGACCGAGTGCATGTACCTCCAGAATATATGAATTTTATACAAACATATAGCCTCCGGCTTCACAGCTATCGCTATGGCCCCACAGCATGCATACCGCACACGCCTGCCTATGTCCTGGGGCGTGCACGGAACCAAGTACCACGCCCGATCGGTCACCAGAGGCTCCGCCCTCCACCTCCTCCGATTGCCGATTCCCTGAGCTTTCGTCCCACACGCTGCCAAAAGTTGACCCCGAACAGCCACTGTTGCTCTTTTTCTCCTCTCCTTGCTTGCAACAAGCATCGAGCACCCCACCCACCGACGACACTACAATGTCCGCCACCGACTTCAAGACCACCTTCATCGAGGCCGCGATCGCCTCGGGCGTCCTCCTCTTTGGCGAGTTTACGCTCAAGTCCGGCCGGTGAGTGGACACCCAGGAAACATATGTGATCTCTTTGTCTCTGTGCTCGCACTCTGGTGCCAAGAGTCGTGCATCGTCAGTGTGGCATCTCCTGCACACAACCATCCTTAGAGGACACTAGCGCCTGGTTGGCGCAGCGCTCGCAGTGCTGCGGGAGGCTTCCTCTCACTTCGAAGCCGCCCCCGCAGCCGCAACCGGACGCGCGGCCCCGGCGCTCCTATCGCGCACCCCGCAGCCCCACCCCGGTGGAACCGGACATGACAGCGTCCCACTCCTTGCTCCTCCACCGATGCATGCTGCACGCCGAGCCGACACTGACGGCCCCGCAGCAAGTCGCCCTACTTCTTCAACGCCGGCCTCCTGTACGACGGCGCGCTCCTCTCGGCCACCGCCGAGGCGTTCGCGTCGACCATCCAGACCCGCCTTCCGGGCTTCGAGGTCCTCTTCGGCCCCGCCTACAAGGGCATCCCCCTCGCGGCCGTCACCACCGTCGCGCTCGCCAACCGCGGCGTCGACGTCAAGTACACCTACAACCGCAAGGAGAAGAAGGACGTGAGTTGGAGCAGGCAGCAGGGAGCCGCGGCGGCAGCGAGTTGTGCAGTTGTGCTGGACAGTCTTGGCCACCAAGACACCGTACACACTGCTTGCCTCGGGTTACGCTTGCGCCCTGCGGTGTCCTGTTTCTCTGACCACCGCTGACATGCCAGCACGGAGAGGGCGGCACCCTCGTCGGCGCCCCGCTCGCGAACAAGAAGGTCATCATCATCGACGACGTCATGACTGCCGGCACTGCCATCCGCGAGTCGATCACCATCCTCAAGGAGCAGCCCGGCGCCGAGCTCGTCGGCATCGTGCAGCTCCTCGACCGCCAGGAGCGCGGCAAGGGCGCGACCTCGACCATCCAGGAGGTCGAGGCCGAGTTCAACGTGCCAGTCGTTCCCATTGTCAACCTCCAGGACATTATCGCGTACCTCAAGGCCAAGCCCGGCTTTGAGGAGCAGCTGAGGAAGATTGAGGAGTACCGCGCCGAGTACGGCATCCAGGCTTAGGCCCAGAGTGGTACATGGACCGTGTAGACGTGTGGGGGTGCGAGCGCGTCGATGCAGCATTGAGAACAACGAGCACGAACACGACCAAGGGGTCGAGCAGCGAGCAAAGCACAACAGGGGGGTAGAGGATTACATGTCACTATATCAACAGTCCATGAACGAACGCTTACAAACGCCAACTGGCTTCTCTCACCCTCTGCTTCTATCTCTCTTCTGCCCTGTCCTCACTACGCTCACGCATGTCCGCCCGACATCTTGCCCCATCCGCCGAGCTCGGGGCCGAGGATCTGCCCGCCCTCTCCGCGGAAAAACGCGACGACCTCGTGGGGACTGAGCGTCGCGCGGACCTTTGCAAACCTGCGTCCCGCGGACTGGGGGCCCGCCGGCGCGAGCAGCCCGAGAGTGCGGCAGTGGTCGAAACCCCTGCGCAGGATCTCGAGCGGCCAGCGCGTGCGGCCGCTGCCGACCAGCCTCGTGCGTGCAAAGCGCAGGTACTCGTCCTCGACCTGCGCGAGGGAGAACTCGAGGCGGCCGGCGTACGCGAGGTGCTTTGCGACGATGAGCACGCCGAGCGCGGGGTGGGGGAGGCCCCGCAGCTTGCTGACGCCCGAGCTGCCCGTGCCCCAGCCCGCCAGCTCGAGCTGCGACTTGAGCGACGCCGAGATAATCGGCACGGACATAAAGTCGGCCGACCCCGAGACGATCGATGTGATAGCTGGCACGAACGGGCGGAAGAGCAGGCGCACGTCCGTCGTCAGGCCCGCGAGGCGCGAGAGCGTGCTCTCCAGTTGCTTGTTCTCGAGGAGCGTCTGCTGTCAGCCGGCGATAAAGGACCAAGCTTACGTCGACGGCAAAGGTCCAGTCCTCCATCCAGGCCTGCGCAGCCTTGTCGGGCTCGGCGGCGGCGTCCTCGTCGGTCCAGAGCACGAGCGCGCGGCGGAGCACGGCCTTCCATCCGGCGCCTTCCGGCGACAGCGGCGACGACACGCGCCACACGCGGTGTGAGAAACGCGACTTGACGCGCTTTTCGAGCAGCAGCAGCGTGTCCTGGCCATTAGCGTCCTCTTTCATTCAGTTCAGCACTCACAACTCGCGACGTCACGCCAATGACCGCCATGCCGCGGCTTGTCGTCTCTACCGGGCCGGTTTGCACGCTCTGCACGACGTCAAGCAGACAGTACAGGAGCGCCTGGCGGGCGTGTTCCGTGAAGAGGTCGAATTCATCGATAATGACGATGATGGCGCGTGGGGAGGGGGCCGTCAGGAGCGCGAGGAGGTGGCTTGGCAGCGTCGTCGGCGCATACTCCTCCGGCGCGTCGTCCTCGTCGTCGTTGTCGTCCTCGAGGCTCTTGCCCTCGGCAGCAGCAATCTGCCGGCCCATCTCGCGGATCGCGCGCCGGTCGTCCGTCTGCGCGTGGCCGCTAAGCCGCACGACGATCGGGGCGGCAGACGCAGGAAGCAAGCGAAGTGCACGCTCGATTGTCTGGAGAGTTAGAGCGATTACAGGGCCGTAAACTCACCCTCGTCTTGCCCACGCCGCGGGGGCCGGTCACGAGCGCGCTGTTGCCTTCGCCGCGCTCGACGGTGCCGCGCAGGAGGTTCACGATTCCCTGCAGCGCCTCATTGGTGTCCTCGTCGGGGAGGGGTGCCGGCTCCCGTTCACGTCCGGTGAGCGTCTCGAGTATGCGCAGCATGTGCGGGCGCGCCTTTGGTGGGAGAGGCGACACCTCCGCGACAGCCATGTCCTCCATCTCAACATCACCAGCATGCTTTGTGCCGTTTGCGCTCGCGCGATGGGTAATTGGGGCCGTGTAGAGGTAGTTTGTGTCTACGTCCGTCTCGGTATCCGCCTCTGCCTCCGCCTCCGCCTCTGAGGGGGCTTCGGTATCTGCTTCCGCTTCGGTATCGTCCGTTTCCGTTACGGCCGCGCCGTACTCGTCTGCTTCCGGCTCTCGCGCGACGACGCGACCGCTCCTCGTCTGCCTGGGCGCGTTCGCATCGCCCTCAAAAGTAAAGTTCCTCGCCTCGCGCTGGCGCCTCAGAGCCTCGTTGGCAAGGAACGCCTCGCGCGACATGGCCGCCGTCGCCGCCGCCGCCGCGTCCGCTTTCGATTTCGATTTCGACCTCGAAGCCTTGGCCAACGGTGTGCCAAACACATCCTCGTCAAACGACGGAAGAGTGGACGGCGACTCGTGCTTGCGCGGCGTTAACTTCTTGACGGCAGCGAGAGTCTCTGATAGCCTACCTGACCTCGGGGCGGCCCTGGGGGTGGTTGTCACGACCTTGGGAGTGGCAGATGCGGACGCGGCGGAGGGGACAGCCTTCGCCTTGGATGCAGCTGGAGAGGCCTTGATGGGAGTAGCCTTGACGGGAGTGGCCTTGGGCGCAGTCTTTGCCGGTGTAGATTTCACAGGCGCAGCCTTTGCAGGTGTGGCCTTGGGCGCAGGCTTGGAGGGGGTGGTGGGTGCACTGCTCTGTACAGGGGTAGTTCCTGCCGCCAACGCCGCTGCCGCCGCAGCTGCAGCCGCGGCGTGAGCGGCGATAGTCGCGGGGTTTGTGGGTGGGCGTCCGCGCTTCTTCGGAGTGGGGGGTGGGGCGTTCTCATCGACCGGCGGCTTGGGCTTTGGCGGCCTGCCGCGGGGGCGTTTCGGTGTCGGCGGAAGAGACTCGTCGACAGGGGGCTTGGGCTTGGGAGGCCGTCCGCGCGGCCTCTTGGGTACGGGAGGGAGGGAGGGGTCGACGGGGGCTTTGGGCTTTGGCGGGCGTCCACGCTTCTTGGGCACGGGGGCGTCGGGCGCTGCGGGCGGCACTGCTGCCGGGGGAGCCGAGGGGCCTGCCACGGGGAAAAAACCGGGGTAGCTCATGGTGTCGGCGTACCGGGATGCGAGAGGAAAGGAGAGATTGGGGAGTGGGTGGAGAGAAGTGACAAACAACACCAAAAAGGCGCGATCGCTTGAAGTCAGTTGGGGGCGGGGGCGGTGGAGTCACTTTCCCTTTGGCGCGCCTATCGGTTAAGCCAACTGCTGAGGTCATTCCACGTGGAAAGTCAGAGTTAGGCGCGCTGGGCAGTCACCCATGCAGTGTGTGGTGTGGGCTGGACCACCGGGGCCATGACCTGCCCAGCCTGCCCAAAGCATTCCGTCGCCATCTCCGCCTCCACTCTCACCAACTACAACAACAACAACACCACCACCATGGACATCGACAAGCCCCTCGACGAACTCATTGCCGACAAGCGCAAGCCCCGTGTCTCTGGCGGTGCTGACCGCAAGCCCCGCCAGAGCCGCGACCGCCGTGACGCTGCCCCTTACCAGGTACTTCTGCTGCTCGCCTCCCTCGTCCCCACTGACAGTAGCGCCCGCCCGCGCGCTCAACAGACGAGAAGTGGGTGCACGACGCGTACACCGGCCCCGGGCGCGAGCGTGAGGGCCGCGAGCGTGCGCCCCGCGGCGACCGCGGCAGACGCGATGACGACGCATCCGGCCCCGCGTTCGTCGGCGCGTCCCCCCGCATCGAGGTCTCGGGCATCCACTACGAGGTCACCCTTGACGAGCTCAAGGTGAGTGGCCCGACCAAAGCACTCTGCTGACTGGCAGAGCATCTTTGCCCAGGCCGGCACCATCGTACAGGGCCCCACCATTCGTGTAAGCGTCTAGTTCTAACCATCCATCCACACATCCCGTGTCCCTTTGAAGTGTCAAATCAGCGCCATGGCGTGTACGCATGCGGTATCGACGACATGTTTGCGTCGCGCGACGCGTCCTGCCCGCGCATCAAGCTACCGAACTCGAGTGTGCCCATCACACGATGACAGATATCCGCATCGGGACGACCCTCTCATTCGCGGACAGGCGACAATGAACGCAGACATTTGCAGGCAGGAAGAGGACAAGAAGCTGGAAGTGGAAACGGAAGCAGAGGACTAAACACGTGCACTGCAACGTATATTTACAGTACGTGTCCCCGACCCAGTGTCATGTCATTCTGACAGGCAGCCACCAGTATGACCGCTCCGGCCGCTCGACCGGCGTTGCGACGATCGAGTACGCGTCCGCCGCCAATGCTAAGGCCGCGATCAACAAGTTTGACGGCGCGATGACCAAGGGTGCGTCCAGCTGGACAACCAGATGGATTCATGTGCTGATTTGTTCAGGCCAGACCATCTCGATCAAGCTTATCGCCCCGCCGCGCGCGCCGAGGGAGAAAAGGGAGGAGGCCGCGGCGGAGAAGTCGCTACTGTCGCGTATCGGTGCCGGCGACCTCAGCTCGCGTATTGGCGGTGCCTCCCGCGAGACGCGCTCCGGAAACCGTGACCGCCAGCGCGAGCCCCGCGAGCGTGGTGACCGCGAGCGTGGTGACCGCGAGCGTGGTGAGCGCGGAGACAAGCCCCGTGGCGGCCGTGGCGGGTAAGTCTAGTTGCAAATAGTTACGGGCTGCAACTGACACGCAGTGCTCGCGGAGGTCGAGGTGGCGGCCGCCCCGCCAAGCGTGGGCCCGCGTCCGCCGAGGACCTCGACAAGGAGCTCGATGGCTTCATGAAGCCCGATGGCGGCGATGTCGCAATGGCGTAGAGTTTTGTGTAACAAGCAGCTTTGTGTTTCTGGGCCGCCCCATTTCGTCCCATTCCGTTCCGTATCGTGTCGTTTGTCGTGTCGTGATGGTCATCTGCGTGTAACTTTGCTGGCTGCGAGGTGCTGAGGACTGACACAGGGCTGACCGCATGGACTGACACGCAGTCGCGGCCGCCGCCACGCTGTACAAAACCCGCCGAGCTCAAAAGTATCCGTTCCTCCCCCGTTCCTGTTGTTCGGTCTCTCCACTCCTCCAACCTGTGGGGCCTATCGAATACCTCTCTGAGCTCTGAGGGACATTTACGGAAGGGAATGGACATCTCTAGGGCTTGACTTGGAGGTGGGAGTGAGAAGCGGTGCAGGCGGACGAAATCCAGGCACATGAAATGAACACTGCCTGAGACGCGTCCAGTGGCAAGTGGGCGCTGATGTCGTTTCATGTCCACCCACGCCCCGAAACATTAACCACTGCATGAGAGCTATGTCTTGTACATCGGGCTCGCACCTCAGCCACGGCCCTTTCCGTCGTGGCCTTTTGCGTCGCGGCGCAAAGCGCCGCGGTCGTCGGCACGGCCGGAGTTGGCGGGGCTATACACGGGGGGAGCAACGACAGCGTGCGGGTTCCGGGTTCCTGTCCCGATGCAACCTTCCGGCATCCACATCGTGCACGACCGACGGCTCTTCGTCAACGACTTGGGTGCGGCGCGGGCGAGACGTCGCGGGCTGGAAATGGGCGTTCGTGAGATCACTGTCGGCGTTGGTAAGTTTGGCGGGGTCGTCCAGGTCCGGCTCGGTGACTGTGGCCGGCGAGACTGGAACGTGTTTCAAGCCAGGGATGGCGAGCGCAGTGGGCTGAACACCGGCAAAGGGTCCAGCGGCCTCACGCGCCTTGAGCACCCCAGCATACCCTTGAGAAGTTGGTTGCATGTATCCCGTGAGGCCCGTGATGGAGTCTGCACTGTTCGAAGGCCCTGTGCCGACAGCACCGACAAGTTGGCCATCATGATATCCATCGACGAAGAACTTCTCGCTACCATTGCCGTTCGACGTGCGTTTCTTGTGCCACCACCAGAGGAAGGCGGCAGCAGGGAGCACAATCAGCAGAATGCTCAAGCCGACTCCCAGGCCGACAGCGAGGCCCGTCTTCGAAGAACTTGCGTGACCCGAACCGGCCCCGCCCAGCGTTTGGGAGGAGCTGACCGCGCCAAGTGCCCCAGAGGAGGTCAGCGTCGCGAGCTGGGTGTCCGAACCACTGGCCCCCGAAGTGCTCGAGATGGATTGCGAAGACCCCAAAGTGCCAGCAGATTGGCCAGAGGACAAGGCCGAGCTAGCCGGAGTTGTGGTAGCGTCTGAGACGCTGGATGTGAACGGGGCGGATGAGTTGGGTGCTTCCGTAGGAGAGGCGCTGGACTGGGTCTCCTGGATCTCCTGGGTGACAGGAGCGGGGGTGCTCGTCACCTCGAGCACGGACGATGTGATCTCCGGTGCGGTAGTGCTCGTTGTGGACGACGAAGTAGAGGTATCAGCCGCCACGCCCGGGGTGTCCGTTTCGACAAACAGCATAGAGCTCCCACTCCACGAGGTCGAGTACCGGTTGAGGATAAGGGTAGTACTGGGCAAGTCCAGCTCATACATATTGTTTGTCTGTCGTATCGTCGTGGAGTCCTTGACATAGTGCACAACATTGGCCCCCATGGCTCCAAAGCCAATGTACTCCCAGTCGGCCAAGTTAATCGC
The DNA here is from genome assembly GCA_002973495.1 of Apiotrichum akiyoshidainum. Classification (NCBI taxonomy): domain Eukaryota; kingdom Fungi; phylum Basidiomycota; class Tremellomycetes; order Trichosporonales; family Trichosporonaceae; genus Apiotrichum; species Apiotrichum akiyoshidainum. The sequence continues at coordinate 49,283 of PQXP01000023.1, forward strand.
CAACTCCGCCCGGGGCGTCAGCCTTGGAGCATACGCTACACTCGCATGGGAGGAGGGCGTCGACTCGGGCAGCTTTGACGGAGGGCGTACTGAGGCGCCATGCGCCTTGTTGCTGTTGCCGCTAGGGCTATGACTGCGGTCAGTCCGACACCAGGATTACAGATCGCTGAGGCCCGTGTCGTCCCTCACGACCTTGCATCGGCTATGCTACGCTGCACTCACAGGTAGCGCTGCTCCACTGATGCCCCATCTTCATCGTTGGCTGGTTGGTTGGACCGATGGTCGTCGTTCCGTGGCATTGTCACAGTGCAAGGAGGAGAATGAGTGAGGAAGGAAATGAGTGTTATCTGGCTCTTGGCTGGATGTTGTGTGTGGCTTTTATTCGTGAGTTTGGGGTGAGTAATGTTTGCGCAGCGGCGCACGGGTGGGTCTCTGATGAGCAAGAGAGTTTTGAGCCGCTGCCACGGGAAGTCAAGATGGAAAGGCACGAGCCTGTGAGAGGTCAATGGTGGACAATGTGAACGAATGTACTACGGCGGGACGAGCTAACCAACTTATAAGTCTCCGAGTCGAGCGGTGTTGTTTCAGCCCCTGCCACTGGTGAAGACACGGCGTCTGCCCTCGATGTCGTGCTGCCTGTTGGTCTCCGAGGCGGTGTCTTGCTGTGAGAATCTAAAGCTTGTTGCTGGGCACACTTGATGAGCTGGTGTTGAGCAGCACTTCAAATCGCCAAAACCGTGTAGATGTAGATGTAGCTTCTTGCACATATCCGTCTCTATCCATCTCTATCCATCGCGCCTTCATCCGACCGCCTTCAGCCGACATGGTGTGGTACACCTCCCCCGAGCGCCGCAGTAGCGTCGACAAACAGAGCAGAGAACCAGCGAGTAGGAACCGTGGCCATGCGCGGCCCGTACAGTATCGGTGAGTAGAGTGTTCTTGTCCCATTTTTTTTTACATGCGCCAGGTCGCATTAGCCCATGCCTCTCAACTCACCTCATCAACGACTTGTCCTATTCTTTCTACAATCTAACAGCTAACAAAAGACATATTCGGCACGGCAATAGCGACGAGTCGTCGCTCTCCCACTGGTCGCAGCTGCCGCCGGCTTCGTCTTCCTTGGACGTCTTGGAAGTCGCGGTCACCGCAGGGCTCGTGGGTGCCTTCAAAACACTGGCGCCTCGAGCCCCACAGGCGGACTGGACGGGGTGGACCGGCGCGTGCATTGCTGAGGATTACTGTATTCGAACAAACCGCGATAGCAGAGAGACCCAGACCATCGACCGCGGGACAACCACCTGGGTGTTCGCGAATGGCGTGACGTCCATTGTCAACCCCACAACAACACCGAGCACACCGGAGACGAGCGCCGCAGCAGGTGACAATGAGGTTACCAGCCCTCCGACAACGAACCCGACCATAGGAGAAAGCGCGCCTACCGAAAACTCCACATCTGACAGCCACGCCCAACCTCCAACGGGCGACACGTCGTCAGCAGCGGTGGCAGACACAAGTGGCATTGTCTCTCAGACCCCAACGGCAGCGGCTAGAACGACCTCGGCCCCTACCGCAACTGGCGCCTCTGGTGCCTCGACATCCCCTGGTGTGTCGACCAGCTCGTTGGCTGGTGTTTCACTCCAGGGTTCAGCCGCCAGCACAAGGACCTCATCCCCGGACACTAGCGCCGCGACCAACAGCGGGCACGGCAGTTCGTCCTCGTCTGCCATCGGCATCGCGGTGGGCGTTGTTGTGCCGCTGGTCATCATTACCATTTTGTTGTTATGGTGGTGGCGCAGGCGCAAGGCTGGCCATCGCCGGCACGACAAAGAACACTTCGTAGACGATCGTGGCAGCGCTATCCTGGATATGAGTGCGGTTGCACCGACACCATACACACCCGCAAGCTGGAGCCCTCCTGTAGTCAATGAGACCAACGACGGAGGTGGGTTCAAGATGCGGGCCGCTGCCGATAGGCAACACACCGCCATCACCGGGACTGCATTCGTTGGTGTGCCAGGTTTGAAGTTTGTACCGGCAGCGCCTGGGACGGTGCGGTCGGACGGCGGCTTCGATGACGATCACTCCCATAGTGGGTATCGCGAAGGCAACAATGGCGGCGCTGGACCAATCTCCGCGGCATATTCGGCTCGACCTGTCGACCCACGAGGAGAAGAGACAGTGTCAGTTGTCGACCACCCTTCCGTCCAAGCCCGCCCGCCACAGACCATCTTGCCCCCGATGTATGACCCTGCATGGATGGACGAACGGAGCGACAACGGTCATGACGAGGATTTCGATGACGACGATGACAATGATGGCCGCAGCAGCGGCCTCGCCGTTCCGCGCTTGCAGAGGTCCGAAAAGGCCGGGTAGGAACAATGATTCGCATCAGTGGCGACCAGGCGGCTGCCTGGTGAGTCTGGGTGTAGAATAAAATACCCATTCTTGCCTGTACTGCAGCTGGATTTTGATTCATGAAAGGGAATCTCAATACATGTCATTTACTTCTGTTTCTACTGAGTCAGCATCGCCATGTGCGTTGGCGCAGCCATGATTGCCCTTGTGCGAAGCGCATAGCATGGAGAGGTACCGAGATGTGGTGGCGCCAATGTGGCGGATGTACGGATCGGCAGTCGAATGACTGAGACGTTTATCGTAAGGGTGGCGTCCATAGACCCCTTCCAAACCGACGTGAAACTGTCGATGTGGTGGACAGAGAGAGACCTGATGATGTGGTGGACAGAGAGCGACCTGATCATCTGCTGACAAGTGGCGTTTGTTCCTGCCAAGTTTCTCGCAATGCCGTCATCCATCGTCATCCTTCCGCATTTGTTCTCCCACTACAGTCGCTCCCGCTGCAGTCGCTCGAGTCGCAGCTGCAGTGTATGTGATGTGAAGCACAGTCGTGCACGAGGTGCGCACCAGCAACTCTTAACACGTCTCAGGCTTGTTGACATGCCGGTGCAAAGGATGAAGAACTCTCAACAGCAAGGAGACAACAGTAGCGACCAGCAGTAGCCCTCATCTACGGCCAGCGACCTGCAGAAAAAGCAGCACGCCATTGCTGACGCGCTCTCTCCCAAGCCTGAGTCGAACAGGCGACCGACGGATTCCTGAAGGAAGTTGTTGTAGAATAACCATTACAGTCCGGCGCTCTACCAACTGAGCTATTGAGAGGAACGAGAAGGAGCTGTGGCGTGCCGTCTGACGGGCCTGGAAAGGAGACAGACCAAGAGGGCCACGAGGGAGATGAGGAGACTGGGCGGGGACCGCTGCTGAGACACTTGACTGGGTCTTTGTGGCTTTCTGCGGCCGCCATTGACGGCTTCCAGGGGAGAACTTGTGGCGAGAGCAAGTCTGCTGCCAGACTTCCAGTTTTTCAGCTGCCCATCTAGTCCTCTGCGCCTTTTCTCGCTCTTCCTTGGACGCTTGACTCCCGATAGAAGGCGAGGTCCGCCTCGTGACGCTGACATCAACGGCGATTTAGCTCAGTTGGTTAGAGCGTATGCTTAACAGTCGAAGACTCTTACGCATAAGGTCGGCGGTTCGACCCCGCCAAACGTCAGCAGCAAACGCTCTCAGAGAGTGCGAACAACTCTTTTTATGGACGCTGAGGTGTGTTGGGTGATTACGTGCTACGAGACGCCATGGAAAGCCGAGCGATTGGGATTGTGGCTGCAGATCGTACACAATACTTGGACAAATCATGTTTGGATGATTCGACGCCCCTCATGGGTGGGCTCCTCCCTTCGGAGCCTGCGTCGTCATGCCACCACTTTCCACTTGCACTCATAGCCTCCTCCGATTTGTGGCTCCCTCTCAACCAGACGGCAAGCGGAGCGTACGGCAGTCGAACTACCGATGCCTTCCTAGTTCAGTGGTGGCACCAGTATGTGCTCCCTGCTCCGGCAGGAGCTGCTGTGACAGGGTCTCCAGCGCCAGGGAAACAATGACTTCGTGGCCAAGCTGGTTAAGGCGTCCGACTGTTATGTGCTCGTAGCGGTCATCGGGAGATCGACAGTTCAAACCTGTCCGAGGTCGTCCTTTTTCGTCAGGGGGGCTGCGATAGTGTCTGCACGACGGGGGCACAGCCGTGATGCTGTGATCCCAGGAAAGTGTCTTGGGTAGTTACACAACTGGACATAGGCGCGTGGTTTGTCAGTGTCTGGGCAAGGAGATCAGAGGCGCTCGACCGACCTTCACATGTAAGCGGCCAGGCTCAGAGCTATTGAACTGCCACTGGCTTGAAAGGGACGGACCACACGTCACAGTTTCGGAGGCTACATGTGGCAAGTGTGGCCCTTGTAAAACCCTCCTGGTCATTAAAGAGGGAAGGCGAGCGCCTATCAAGAAGAAGCGCTCCCAAATGCACAACAAAACGCGAAGATATCGGGCTCTTGTGGTGTAGTGGCTATCATACTCTCTTAGGGTGGCAGAGTGCCTCTTAAGCTGGGAGTGGTCCTCGGTTCAAATCCGGGCAAGGGCCTTTCGTTTTTGGGATCCTGGGCCATGCAAATCGTATCCCGACACTCTTCAGTGTTGTAACGAAGATGTCTGGGCCCATTGGAGAGGAGACACAGGTCATAGGTCAGAGGAAATTGTCGCTGGTGACAGCAGGGAGCAGTGACGACCAACTATTGCAGGAAAGTGGTGGTGAGAGCGTCTCTACATTACAAACGTACAACACCTCATCCAATGCGGCTTTTCATTTGCTGTCGGCCGTCTTGTTGCTGAACGGGGTGCACTTGCCGGTGTAGAGTTCGTAGGCCGAGGTGCCAACGCGAGCCTTGTAGTCTGACGTTGTGGGAAACTCGCAGGTGGGCGTGGCTGTGGAAGATCTCATGGTCGCGCTGCGGGCGCGGACTGCCGCGGTGAAAGGAGCAACCAGGTAGCCAAACGTGGGATCGTACTCGTATCCAAATTCCATGAGAAGTCGTCGAGTCCGACAAGAGTGTACGTTCCAGAGTATCCGACGTCGGCGACCATGTTGACAATGTCCGCCAAGGGATCCTTGCGCAAGTCATCGCTCAGAAAGTTGACTGAACGGGGGGGAGCCGCCGCGTTGGGGTCAAGAATGGCGATAAACACGAAGTCGGTCGGAGAGCCGCGGACGTGGTCGTTCTTCACGGCAACGTTGGGAATCAGGTCGAGGAACCCGTCTGGGGGCCGGGGGATCGGCGGAAGAGAACCGCGACGAAGGTGGCCACATGTAGCGGGATCTCGACCTGTTTCAAACCACCCCATTCATCGCCGTAGTCGCCACCGAACATGTCGATGACTGTGTTGCAAAGCTTAACGGGGATGGAGATGGAGGTGCCGGAGCGAATACAGGAATATGCTCGATTCAGAAAGTAGTTTGTGATGGCTGAGCTGTTCGTGAGGCCGCGGTGCCAAGGTGAGTCGTCGTTGCTAATGTCGAAGCGGAAGAGGCGAGTAGAGGCAAGTCGCATCTCCCAGACAGGAGTCGTCTCAGGAGGTCCGGGAAGAGTGTACCCTTGCGGGTGCCGAAGGACCAGAGGCGGCTTGTTGAAGTAGTAGGTTTGTCCCGACTCAAACGCGATGCCAATGTCAACGGCAGCGAAGATGCGCGAGTCGATCTTATGGCACGTCTCCGTAGACAGGAGACGAAGCTTGAGGAGTAAAGGGCACGAACAGTGGTCGAGGATGGTCTCGAAGATGTGGGGAAAGAATGTTGCGTCAAGCGCAATGGAAGAGACGTTCGTTTGTGTCCTCGGCCATGTTGGTATTATGTGTCTCAGAGGCGATGCCGAGAGTAGGTGAGAGAGAATGGAGAGAAAAAATGATGGTTAGAGACCAACCAGAAGCTGAGTGCGAGACAACATGACGGTGACGACTCGAACGATGACGAGCAACCGGCGTGGTGTGGTCAGCGGAGGCAAACAACTCTTGCGCCAAGTGGCCAAGTGGGCGAAGTGCGCGAAGTGGATGGCGCCAACACGTGGCTACGTTGACCAGATTGATGACCATGGTTGATATTGTGCATGATGCTGGGGTCTCTTCCAGTCTTGAGCCTTGCTCAAGTCAACCACAAAGCCACATGAAATATAAATGCTAAGATGGGGACTGGGGACAGAGGAGGAAAACTGGCGCAGATGGCCAGATTAACAGATTCCTTGAGATAACCTCGTGGTGTGGCGTCGCCGTCTTCTGTCCGATCCGTCCTTTTGTTGCCTCATTTGAATCGTGGCGGTTGGATCGGACGGAGCATCAATAATCTGGCCAGGCCCTGTTTGCTTCCTGTATAAACCACCCTCGGGTGTATGTACAAGCATACGCAGCGGCGTACAGCCGGGCCGCGTTCAGCCCTGTTTCACCCATTCACCCCCACGTCAAGTGCTCCACAATGGTGGTCCAATGGGACCTCCCATTTCCCAGGGTATGAGCCATATCGGCCTCCAAGACACCCCCCCCCCCCCCTCCTTGTTTGTTATTGTCCCAGACTTGTGGCACCCACTCCTCCTACAAGCAGCTGCAGCAGGACTCTCAACGGCATCATCGAGTCTGGGCTGGGCGGTCTGAAGGTTCCGACTAGGGGCTGCGACGCGTCGGGTATATTCCAGGTTCCAGGCTGGGGAAGCAAGCACCACTCAATAACTCGATCAGGCCTTGAAACTCATCAAAAGCGGCCATGCCGTACATCCGGGCTTCGGCTCGCATGCAGCCTCTCGGGAGCTTGTGTCTTGTTTTAAACCTTGTTACGAGGGGACCGTGTCCGACCCATCTGTTACAATGCAACACGAGGAAACACCTTGCCGGCGCTGTACCATCCACCGGGCGAGGCCAAGAGAGAGAACGAGAACGCGTACTCCACTCAGTGGGTTGTATATAAGGCCAGTATGGAAAGGGAGGTAGTGCCCAGATTCTTGCATTCTTTCCTTTGTTCTCTTTCGTCTCTGTTTTTCACTATGCGTCTTTTCACGCTCACCACGCTCCTTCCTTTCCTCGCCGTCGTGTCGGCTGCGCCGGCACGCAAGAAGTGCTCCTCAAAGCACACTTCTACCAAGGCTGCCGCCTCGGGTCTTCCTTCCGGTACCGCTCCGCCCACCTTTCCTGAGGTGTCCGCCGTCTCTTCGGCTGCCTCTTCCGCCACCGCGCCTGTCGTTTCCATTTCAGCTAGCTCTGCGCCTGCCACTACCTCCGACCTCCTCACTGTCATAAGCACCTGGACCTCGTCCACCCCTTCATCTTCGGCCGTCACCAACACCCCTGCCACTGTTTCTCCCACGTCGACCGAGACCTCTGTCGCATCGTCTCCCTCGGCCTCGACTGCCCCTACTGTTGACGACACCCACGCTGAGAACACTACCACCACCACTTCGTCGTCCGACCCCGTGTTTGACGCGAGTGTTACCATCCAGGAGCGCCACCGCCGCCTGGCGCTTGTGTCCGATGACGACCTGTTCAAGTCGGTCGGCCAGCCCATCTTTGTCGGCAACAGCGACAAAATCTCTGTCGTCAAGGCGTTTATTGCCAACTTTACCCGCATCAGTGTGATGCACGCCGAGGAGGTGCGCGACGTCATCAAATGGGGTGTCAAGTTCACGCTGAACGACAATCCCACGACCAGCTTCTTCACCCATTCTTCTGAGAATGATGCGGGCAGCATCGAGTTCTCCCCCCAAAGCGTCGGGGAGGGCATGGAGACGCTCATTGCGCATGAGATGGGCCACGCCGTCTTTCACCACCAGGGCTTTGAGGAGCCGATGGCCGCGGCTGTGAAGCAGGCCGGGTTCGACGACGAGAACAAGTACGGCAACGTGGTGGGCATGCTGAACGAGGCGTTTGCCAACATCTGGGCCGACACCGCAGCCGCCTACTGGCGTCCCGAGTGGTACCAGGACGCCACGCGGGAGAAGCTGACCATGAAGACCCTCGCACACGGCCTCGACTGGATCCTCGGCAACTCGAGCTCCACCACCCAGGCATGGTGGGAGACCTACAAGCTCACCAATGCCACTGTCGACGCAAAGGCACAGATTCTCGCCATTGCCGACCCCGTCGTCTTCCCCCGTCTCGCCACGCTCTACAACTTTGAGCAGAAGTTTGAGAAGGCCGAAGAGTAATTGTATCCTCACTTCATTTGGCTCGAGAGTGTGGCATGGCAGGTCCATGTCCGTTCTCCCGCCTTCGTATCGTGTCTTCATTCCCTCCCCCACCGACTTGCGCTCGCATATTATCGTAGCAGTAGTGGCGTATGGCAGAGCAGTTGGATGGCATTCTTCATGTCGCCACGAAGCAACACCTGGACTCGATGGTGGCAGTCCCCTGCAATATTTGAGGAATACTGGGGTCCCCTGGCGAGACATGAGGCAAGAGGTCGGCCTTGGGACACGCGTGTGGGCCTCTGAATCCATGGACGTGGGAACAGAAGTATGCCATCGCGCTCAAGGCAGACGACGCGCATGAAACCACGTTCAAATGGTATCCAGGGTTTGTAAACCCAATGGTGGGATCCTTGTTTTTGCTGCTGAGGATAGTTTAGTGAGGAAACGGCGAGAGCAAGCGGACTGCAGGACGGCGGGAACTCTTCAAGTCTATCCTACAATACATATGGTGGAGAGGTGTTGGATATCTGCCTGATGACAGATGTGAGGGGTGCAATGATGCCGGTGTGATGATTTGAAAAGGACGGGTTGCGGTGTAGTCCTGATGTGCGGCGGTTGCAAGCGGGCGACGGGCGATCGCAGCTGACCTTGGTCGAGACTATATATACTTTACGTGGATCGCGCAGTCGCCTTCACTTCGGCAAACCGTCTGGTGCCCGGCCTTGGGCTTGTGAACGTAGCTGTACATAGGAGTGAGATGCGTGGAGGTGGCCTAATTGTGATCGCTCGTGACGGCAGATACCAGAAACGAACAGGCGCCGCCTGGAAGTTCCGTCAAAGTAGGACTCGTCGCGCCTAAGACTTGGGCATGAGCAGCCCTCTTGGCTGGTATCCTACCCCTCCTCGTGTGGATTGAAGCTCCTCGGTTGGGCTCGGTATACAGGCTAAAGACGGCAGCGCCCACCACCGCCTCGTACTCGGCAGCCGAGAAGAACTGGACGGCGTTGAGCTTGTGAGTGGGGGGAGGGCTGCTGCTCGCTCGAGCGATGTAGTGGAAGGCTCCCACAAGGTCCCCGTGGGTGGGAGCCGGGCTGTAGCCGCGGAGGAGGGGCAGCGCACTCTCGAGCCCGACAATGGTGAGAGCCTTTGCCGATGCCACTATCCTCAGGGCGCAGGTGATGGGCAAGCTCTTGAGATCATGTGCGAGCGACTGTGGAGTGAAGGGACAGGGGCGCTGCGGAGGCGGCCTCAGCGCATGTTTGCCGAGGGTATAGATGAGGACGACATCGGGTCCTGCCTCCCGGAGCTGTGAGTTTGGGCCCAAGGTGTTGCTGACAGGAGGATTGAGATTTGACGCTGAGACCTCGGAGCTGGGGACAAACTCGCACACGGCCGATTTCTTAAACCCATGGGTGAGGCACACTACATGGGTGGCAACGTTTGGCGGGACGACAACCTTGTGCTCAGCGATAGGCATGCCCACAAAGTCAACCAGGACCTTGGCCTCATTTGCAGGGAGTGGCAGCCGGGTGTTGATCTGGTGGCGACGGATGATATAGGGCGCTGAAGGCGAGGCTAATAGGGTATCCAGAGGGAGATATCGCTTGTTGGTCAGGTGCCAGGCGACGAGGGACGGGAGGTCGTAATCGATGTTCAACACACGGATGTGGGCAAGGCGGCGCTTCCACTCCAACTGAGACGCCCCGTCCTCTTGGCTGGGAAGGAGCCTTCCGTGCCGAGTCCGGAGGCAGAAGGCTGCTGGAGACTTGTGGCAGCGATCTCTCCTGCGGTGGAGATTGTTGCGTAGCCAGACTTCATTGAACAGGCGCGGGTGTACTCTTTGACAGACGCTTTTGGAGACGAGTCGGAGATTGAAGAGGGTCGTGTCATCGCAAAAGTTGAGAATGCAATCAAAGATGTGCTGAAAGTAGGCTGTGTCGAGGACCGGGGGCATGGCGAATACAGAAGAGAGGAAAGTCGGCTTCATGGAAGTGATCATGTGGTTTCGGTTCCAACAATACCAGACAGTCGGGGGGCATGTGAACCAGGCGTGTTGTGAGCAACTTTTGTTGGAACGGTGTTGCGGAACACTTGCCCCTCGTCTCATGCATGTTTCTGAGTCGCCTCCCGCAGTGCACGCAGTGGCTTGCATCCAACACATGGAACAAAGCATCATGGTGCGGTGGTGGCGGAGGAGCCCGAAAATCAGGCACCACGCGACCACCAGCAAATGTGGCACTGGCACTGGTCACCATCCGTCGATGTTCTTCAGACCACGAGGTTTCTACCACTGCCGTACTGCCGTACTGCTGTTGAGACTGGTCCAGGAATTACTCCAGCTCAACACTGTGAGCGAAGGGAGGGTATGTTTCCCACGCCCCGTACACGACAAAGAACGCGAGGCCACACACGCCGCCCTCACGACTGCGCCACTCATCCCCAGGGCTCTGTCCCTCCTGCGTCGCTTCGAGAGTCAGGTCTGCCCTCCCCCACTCCTCACGCTCATCGATATGTTGCACTCGATTCCGTTCTTCTCTCTCACCCCATCTCTTTCCTCTCTCTCCTCTTCACTCTTATTCGACTTGTATTCTCGTTGCCGCTCATCATGCCGAAGGATTCTAGTACGAGCCCGTCCAACATGCGGGTCACACCCTACCAGCGCCGGACCTCTGCCGCGGTAAGTTTGCCCGGTTGCTTGCACCTTGCAGTTCTCAAAGACCAGCGCTAACAGTAGCTCACTACCTCTAGTGTGTCTGCCGGCGGCACGTCGTCCTCGGGTTCTCGCACCGTTGGTACCTCTCGGGCTCAGTCAATGCTGCCTCCCCCTCTCCCCGCTAGGATGATGGACGGTGCTTCTCGTGGACCCACTCGTGGAGTGGTAAGTGGGTACGCCGGGTCAATGCTAATATCAGAGCGCCACTCCTAGTCGCTTCTCCCCCTCTCCGGCCCCAACCGTCAAGAGTGAGCCGCCCGACATGCGCGAGAGCGTCATCCCCGACGGGGGAACGCCGGCTCCCTCTGGCTGTGAATCCACCCGTTCCAGGTCCCGTTCCGCCTCAACATTCTCCACAGCCTCAACCATGTTTGCGGCCCCACGGTTCGGACGGACTCCTGGCCTTGGATCGACGTTGGCCAAAGCGGCAGTCCTCACTCCCTTCCCTAAAGGCCTTGCGACCTCCCTCGAGTCGTTCGTCGCGTCCATCAACAGCCTGAGCACCGACATGACAGAGCAGGTAAAGCTCTCGAAGGCGTTCCTCGCCGCCCTGTTCTCGGCGACGGTTATCAAGGAAGTGGCCTCGGCAATGAAGGAAAGCAACAACGAGGGTTCGTACACACAGAGACTCGAGGTGCCTGCTCACGCCCCCAGACCAGAACAAGGACGAGGACGAGGACGAGGACAAGGACCTCATACTCGAGGATGAGGACGAGGACATCATCTTGCTGGACGGCCCGAACGGCCGGCCTCTGATGCCGAGCGTTGGGTACAAGCCCGACACCGCGGAGGAGGTGCTCAACACCCTCCACTCGTTGGTCCGCCAGTTTGTTGTGGCCAGCGTCAAGCAGTTCCCCGGCTCCGGCTCCGGCGCAAAGTCAAAGCTCAAGGACAACAAGGACGCTTGGTGGGCGGCCAACAAGAACGCCGCCACCTTCACGTCCGATCTCGAGGATCTGGACAAGGGCGACGCGCAGGATGCCCTCGTCGTGGCATCCGAGAGGTGGAGCTCGCGGGCGTTCTCTGCGAAGCTGAAGGTCGTCATCGAGGATGTTGTTGGCGCGCCTCCCCACACCCGCGAGGTTCGTTCCCTCATCTCGGAGACGCGCAAGGTGGCAGAGGCGGTTCTCGAGGAGGTTTGGGGCTGAGGCATGCGCAGATTCGCAGCCTCGTCGATCCCACGGTCGAGAACGTCTGGACGGATGAGCAGTCCCGAGGCGCCAAGTCGAGTTCAGTACAAGTATGTGGTATAGGACGACGATGATCGGGTTCTTGTAGAAACAGCTCACATGCAAATATCGATATCACTCTATCCACATCTAGTCGCTGTCCGAGCCCGAGCCATCGAGCACTTCCACCTCCTCGATCACAAACTCGTCTCCGTCCGCGGCACCGGCGTTGACTGCGCGCGTCTCGGCATCGAGGTCGTCCTCCTCGTGCTCGTCCGCGTCCTCTGCGCCATTCTCCTGCCCGTCCTTGGCCTTACCCTTGCCCTTGTCCTTTGCCTCGCGCTCCTTCCTCCTCCTCTCGCGCTCCTCCTCCTTTTCCTTCTTCTCCTTCTCCTTCCTCTCCCTCTCGCGCTGCTCGGCGCGCTTCTCCTCCGCCTCGCGCTCAATGCCGTCGAACCAGCCGTCAATCATGCGGCTCATGCCCTCGGCCTGCGCCTCGGGGACGAGCGCGTAGTATGTCGGGTTCGTCCGCATGCGGCGGGAGAAGAGCGTCCAGCCGAGCAGGTCTGCCATGTCGCGCTTCCGCAGGTCCGGGACGCGGGGGCGGTGCGGCGCGGGCGGCGGCGGCGCCTCGCGGTCCTTGAGCATGGACGCAAACGTGTCGAGCACGTTCTTGTTCTCTGTCCTGGCAAGCACGGCGGGCATGCGCGACTCGAGCGCGAGGCCCTCGTTCAGCGTGCGCGAGATGCCCACCTGCTGCTCGGGCTGGCAGAGCACAAAGATGCGTCCGCCCTGCGCGGCGGGGTGCGCGTTCTGCACCGCAAAGCCCTGCATCTTGACGAGCTCGAGCTGCGTGTAGTTGACGACGGTGCGTTCCTGAGTGTTCGGGTCGAAGCGGAGGAACTGCGCACCCATGAGGACCACTGTTGATGCGCGCACGGGAAGTGTCCAGCACGCGTCGTGCGGGGCCAGCAGCGCCTTGACGATACCAGATGCAAAGAGCTCGAGCACGAGTGCGAGGTCCGAGGCGGCCATCGTAGGGAGGACGTAGCCGATACCGTGCAGCAGCGGCTCAAGGAGCGCATTGTCCTTGAGGCGCGCGACGAGGGGCTCGACGTCGGCGCGGTCCGCCTGCAGGAATCCCTGGAGGTCCATCTCGGTTCCGCTCTGCGTGACGAGGTCGGCGGCGGCGGACCTGGCGGCCGAGCGCGAGGGGACAAAGACGAGCACGGGGCCAGAGGCGGCCTTTATAACGTCGTACGTCGGCTTGACCATGGTCTTGAGGAGCGTCGCGCTGTGCGGCGTGCTGAACGGCTTGAGCTGCACGACGAGCGGCGCGCCACGGTCCCTTGGCGTAAACGAGAAGCGGTACTGCGCATCGACGCCAAGCCATGCGCCGAGGTCAAAGGGGTCCAGGAGCGTGCAGGCGAGTCCGACAATACGTGTGCGGGCCGCGCGAGTGATGGAGAGCAGCTTGGTGATGGCGAGCTCATACATGGCGTCAAGCTGGTGGAGGTCCTCGAGGATGACGACGGAGAGCTTGTGGCCCAGGTCGTACAACTTCTGGAAGGTAAGACTGCCAACGGCCTGGGGAGTTGCGACGACGATGCGGGCGCCGTCAGCCATGACGGCAGTGTTCAACGCGTCGGCGCTCCGCACGTGGGTGACAGCGACCTTGCGGCCCTTGGGCACGAGGCCGCGAATACGCGCAGCGGTCTCGCCGGCAGCGCGGGGAGAAGGAACCACCACGAGCGCGAGGCCGTCGGCAACATGCTTGAGCGCGTGCCAGATGGCCAGCTCGCCCAGCAGACTCTTGCCGCTCGCCACGGGCGCGGACACGAGTATGTTGTTGTTCGTGTGGTACACGCTCCAGAACGCCTGGCTCTGGATTCCGTTGAGCATGGGCACGTGCGGGCGGTAGCTCTTGATGAGCTCCGGGTCGTCGAGTGCGGTAATCGGAAGGTAGGGGAGGTCGAGCATCGGGGTGCTGTCCTCGAAGCGCGGGGGCATGACGAGGTCTGCGAGCGACACGGCGGTCTGCGAGTCGGATCCCAGCCAGCGGTCGGAAGCTGTGACGATCGAGAGCGAGTTGTGCGTCTCGGGGGTCCAGGGAATGACAAACTCGATCGAGAGCGAGCGCGTCGACTGGCGGAGCAGGATGCTGCGCCACTGCAGAATGTGGAGGCCCTCCTCGTCCTGGACCCAGACGTAGAACGGCTCCGAGCTGCCAGAGAGCTTCTGGTTCCACTCAAACTGGGGCGTAACGGTAACGGTGATCATGAGCAGGTCATGCGCGAGCGGGCGGAGGGCATAGGCGACACCGATAGTCGGGAACATCATCGCGGCGTTGTGCAGCGCCATACCGTGGTGCGTGTTCATGTGCACGAGCTCGCCAATGTCCTTCGGGTCCATCTCGCGGAGCTCGCTAATCTCCGTGTCATCGGCCCAGCGGCGGAGGTTGTACAGCGTCTCGCGCTGCATGGACGCGAGCTGGCCGAGCGGGTGCTCGTACGGCCACATGCGGCGCTCAATAGCCTTGGAGAGGTCGATGAGGAGCAGCGCACAGTTGGCCCAGTTGCGCGACAGGGCAATCTCGAGCAGCGCACGGATGATACGACCGGCGTTCTGCGCGACGTACGCCGCGTCCGAGACGAGCGCAAAGTCCTCGATGAACACCTTGGAGATGTGCGCCTGGAGCCTGTTTGTCAGCTGGAGAAAAAAAAGGCAAAGCAGCTCACAGAATGTTGACCTTGCCCTGCGCAGAGTTGGCGCCGCCCTTGACCTCCATCGGGCAGTTGTCGCTCGACATGATGTTGGTGAGCTCGTCAATCTCCGTGTCGCGCAGCTGAATCTGGGCGAACTGGGGTCAGTGAAAGCTCCGGGTCAAGTTGAACTCACCTCGGTAGCCTGCGCGAGCATGGCGAAGATGTCGGCGTTCTTCATGCGCGGGTTGAACAGCTCGTCTGCGGTCAGGGACAGACTTTGTCGGATAGCTCACTAAACACCTCGACAGTCTGGTGGCGGAGGTAGTAGCGCGCAGCAATACGACCGAGGTCCGAGATGATGAACGAGTACGTCAGCTCGTCGTAGCGGATCATCTTGGCGGCGGCGAGCTGGCGGGCGGCCGACACGACGAGCTCGCTGCGCTTGTTGCCGAGCTGCGGATCGTCCTTTGGTTCGTCGTGCGACATTCCTGAGAGATTAGTATCTAGTGAACAGTCGATCTCGTACCGTAGATGAAGGGCTCGCGGCGCATGCGCACAAACAGGTACGTGTAGCCGATCCACGAGATGGCCTCGCGGACATTTGCGATCGTTCCGAGCGCGACCTCGGCGTTCAGCGAGTCGACCATGCCAGGGATGAACTTGGACTCGATCGGTTGCTGGTGTCAGTTGGTTCCCGGCATATGGTAACTCACCTGTGACATGATGCTGTACAGATAGTGGTCGAGCTTGTCGTGCGTGGTGCAGATATATCCGACACCGTACGTCTCGTATCCGGGACGACCGGCACGACCGAAGATCTGCGAGTTAGACGCCTGTCAGTACCCACTAACTCACCTGGAGCACATCCAGCACGGAGAGGTCGGTAAACTGACCCTTGCCCGAGTCGTACACCTGCGTGCCCTTGATGACGACGGCGTGGGCGGGAAGGTTGACACCCCACGCGAGGGTGGAGGTACAGCAGAGGACCTTGATCGCATTGTCCTCGAACATGCGCTCCATCATGTTGCGGTCGGAGCGCAGCATGCCGGCGTGGTGGATACCGAATCCGTAGTCGAACAGCTCCTTCATCTCCTTGTTGCGCGAGGTGCCAATGTCGCGGCGGTAGAGGGCAAACTTGGGGTGGTCGCGCGTGTCGAACGCGTCGAGGCCGGCCTCCTCCGTCGCCATCTCCTTGAGCTTCTGGGCCGTCTTGACCGTCTCCTTGCGCGCGTGCACAAAGACCATGACCTGGTGGCCCTCGCGGACGAGGTCAAACACCTTGTCGAACACGACCTGGTCCATGTTGCGCATCTGCGCCGTGGACCGCGGCTTGCCCTTGACACCGATAAAGTGCTGCTCGAGCGGGACGGGACGGAACGACGCGTCAAAGAAGAACAGACCAGTGTAGCGGTTGACGCTGGGGGTTAGCACAGGTAGACTTCGAAGACCCACCGGAGGAAGTCGCTGACGTCAATGTAGTTTGGCAGCGTGGCGGAAAGGCCGACGATACGGATGAGGGACTGGGACGACTCGACCTGGGGTCAGCTTACAGTAAACTCGATGCAGCTCACCTGGCGCAGAGTCCTGGCGACAATGGTCTCGATGACGGCGCCACGCTCTTCGTTGAGGAGATGCACCTCGTCGATGATGAGGAGGCGGACCTTTGACGCGAGCGCACCTTCGCCAGTCGGCTTGCGCGTCACGACGTCCCACTTTTCGGGTGTCGTGACGATGATCTGGGTGTCTGCAATCTCTTGGCGGGTGAGCTGCATGTCTCCAGTGAGCTCGCGGACCTGGATGCCGAGCCACGCGAGGCGCTTGCCAAACTTGCGCGTAATTTCGGCCGCGAGCGCCTTCATGGGCGCGACGTAGACAACCTTGAACTTGTCCTTGTCGACCGTGAAGCCCGAGGGGTGCGACGAGTGGCCGGGCTTGATGTGCGACTCGAGCACGCGCACAATGGACATGAGCGCGACGTCGGTCTTACCGGCACCAGTGGGCGCACACACGAGCATGTTCTCGTTTGTGCCCATGGCGGTCGGCTGGACGACCGACTGCATGCGGTTGAGCGTCGTGTAGCCGGGGAAACAGCCACGGGCGAGCGGGGAAAGGCTGCGGATCGGGACAGGGTGCTCGGTCGCCTTGGGGGGGATCTGGGTCGGAGGCGGGACCATGACCTCCTCAAATGTGGGCAAAATGTCGCGCGACGTGCCCTCTGGAAGAGCGAGCTTTCCGCCATACGACATGGCCGCGGTGGCAGTGTTGCTGCCGGTGAACACGTTCGGCAGCTTCTCCGTCTTGTGGACGCGTTGCTGCGGGTTAGCGCAGATAAAGAGCTATGTAACCCACCTTGTCCTCATCCACGAACATGGCTTTGGGACGATGCAACTGCTCCTGGATACGCCGCTCAATGTCCTCGGGCGTACCGATGACGTCTGTGATGTCGATCATGCCCTTGCGGCCCTTGTTCTTTGGCGCCTTGCTCTTCTTCCTCTCGCCGCCGTGGCCGCGCTCGGCGGACACGAGCGCGCTGCGGGCACCGGGACGGAGAACATCCTCGACGAGCGAGAGGCCGTCGCCTTCAAAGCCGAGGATCTCGACGAGCTCGAGCTGGATATCCTCGTCGGAGCGGCCAGTCGCGAGCAGCTCCAGCAGCGAGACGTACGCCGTGGGCTGGAGGTGGCTGATGTTAGCTACGACTACAGCAGTCGTCAGCTACATACCGGTTGAGACGCGAAAGAAGCGCCGAGGTAGCGGCGTCGGGCGCAGCGTCGTCGTCGTCATCGTCATCCTGCTGGGCAGCGGCGTGCGAGATGTGGAGGGCAGAAAAGTCGTTGACGACGCTGTCGGCGTCTGCGCCGAGGAGCGAATGCAGCGTCGGCCACGCCGTGCGGGCGTGCGCAGTGTGCTGGATGTCCGAGGTGCTGGAGACGAGTCAGCCCATGGCCTGTAACCGAAGCTGCGCAGAACTAGGAGTTGTGTCGTGTACTCACATCTCGGCGTCAGCAGCGGCCGCCCCACTGATGAAGGCCTCCCATTCGCGGTACGCCGCGGTCGCGGGGCCGGGGCCGGGTTCTGCGAGAATACCGTCAAGGTATCCTTGAAGCGACATGGAGAGGGTGTTTGTTGAGTGCAAAGGGAGGATAGGGAGAGATGAGAGACGAGGGAAATGAGGGGATGCGGTTGCAGCATGGCGATGGACGAGTGATCTTTTGACGGGTTGTCGTCGGTTGGTGCTGATTTCTCGGATCCGAAATGGGCCCCGCATTGCCATTGCTGGCAACAGCACTGACGTTGTAGTGAGTCGCTCCTCGCTGCTGGCGTGTTCACGGGTCCGTCGTCGGCAACTCCAGGGCTGGACCGGTCGTGCATGCATGTCCAGCTCTCCGATGCAGCATCACAGGAGAACAAGACCAAGAATGCAGCTTCAAGAGTGCCCCAAACAAGACATCCGACATCACCAGCCGCGCGCCTGACATGTGTGAACGTAATCCATGACTCTCTATAATGCACGTCTAGAACACCCTCAGACCCCCGAGGTCCGTGACGGCGTTGTTCTCAGGGATGCCCATGTCCGAGACGGCACCGGCCTTGCCGACGCCGCCGAACAGGGACGCGAACAGCTCGTCGACCTGCTCCTCGTGCCATGCCTCCTCGAGCGGGATGGGCACGACAAAGTTGACCGCCTTGTCGTGGATCGTGTACCTGCCTGTCAGCCTGGAGTCTCAACCATGTCGAGCTGGGCCGGCGCTGATACACTAACAGCACCTGCCACCCCAACCCAACTCACCTAAGCTTCCTGCCCTTGCTTCCGCCGCGCTCCGCCTCGCGCTTCTTCTTCTTCTCTCTCCTGAGGTGCGAGAGGTCGACGTTTCCGCTTCCCTGCCTGCTCTCGATGACCTCGCGGAGGAGGGCACGGTACGCGCCCTCCTCGCCCTCGAGCAGCGGCTTGATGTTGTCGCGGCGCTGGGCGAGGGACGCGTCGATAGCGTCCACGACACCGACGACGCCGCGCGCGCTCTGCATAAACTTGGAGCCGCCAGCAGCCTTGCTGCCGAGCTGGAGAGTCGCGGCCTGAATCTTGGTCGACCACTTGGTGAGGAGCGGGATGAGTGCCGGGTGCGCGCTGGCGGTTAGCAAGAGAACATCTGGCTGCTACTCACGCATCAACGAGGGACAGCGAGTCGGCCGCGCTCTGCTCCCAGTACGCGGGTTCTGTAATGTCGTCCTCGGTGCGCTTGCGCTTCTTGCTCTCGGCCTCGGTGCCGGGAAGCTGGATGCTCTCGCGCAGGCTGAACAGGCTGTCGGACAGCTTGGCGAGCGACTGCAGTGTCGCGACGCGCTTGTCGGCCACCTCGCCCGCGGGGTCCTCGACGTCCTCGGGGATCTGGAACGCGGGCGCGAGCGCCTTCTGGAAGGTGATGCGGACGGTGAGCAGCTGGTCGAAGAGGTCCTGAGTGGTTAGCGATCGCTGGGGCGGTGCGTGCAGAGGAACCCACCTTCTGGCGCTTGATAGCGGCACCCTTCTCGACGTCCTTTGCGCGCGAGGCACGGAGTGCGCCGACCGGGTCGAGTGTGCGGCCTGACGGGGCGGGCTCGTCGGCTTCCTCGTCCTCGTCCTCGTCCTCATCCTCCTCGTCCTCATCATCATCCTCATCCTCCTCGTCCTCTTCATCCTCGTCGTCGTCATCCTCGTCATCCTCCTCATCATCGTCATCGAATCCGCCCGCCTCCTCCTCCGGCTCCTCCTCATCGTCGTCGTCGTCGAAAATCTTCATGCGGCTCGAAGCCTTGCCGCCGTACTTTTCCGTCAGGAGAGTCTGGGCAGTGTCGGCGCCGGCGGCGGCACGAAGACGCGAGGGACTGGGGTCAGCTTTGCTGTGGCATGAAAGGCCGAGCCCGTGCGTGGCTCTGTTACAGCGTCGCGCATTCTTGCAGACCTCTTCCG
Source organism: Apiotrichum akiyoshidainum (assembly GCA_002973495.1). Lineage (NCBI taxonomy): Eukaryota > Fungi > Basidiomycota > Tremellomycetes > Trichosporonales > Trichosporonaceae > Apiotrichum > Apiotrichum akiyoshidainum. Next base: position 68,884 of record PQXP01000023.1, read on the forward strand.
TTGCACTACTCACCCGACGTCGACATAGTGCTCGCGGCCCTCGTTGGCGTCGCGCTCTGTCCGGTCCTGCGAGTCGAGGGCGGAGTAGGCCGACTCGGGGTCGATGGCTTGTTGTCAGCACCAGGTGGAGAGGCTGGGGTAAAACTCACACTTGGGTGCGTCTCCCTCTAGCTGCTTGAGCTGCTGTGCGAGCGACATGCGGCTCATGGTGAGTGGTTGTGTGGGGGGTGGTGGTGGTGGTGGTGGTGGTGGAGTGGAGGAGACAGACGACTGCAAGAGTGGATCTCGACAACATGGAGGGTCTGGGGTGGATTGAACTTTTGGTAGTCCAGGCACAAGTGGGAGGGTTGAATAAAAAACATCCCACTGCAGTCGCCACCTTCCCTCGGAGGGAAGGCAACAAGAGACTGATCGTCGCTGGCCGCCGGAGTGATGTGAGGCACGTTTGATTGATGCTTGCCGCCATCTTACTACTACTCTGTTTCTCATCCACCTCCCTCCCCTCCCCTCCTTTCATCCATCTCGTTCTCCACCTTTCTTCTTCCCGTCCCTTCGCCACTCGCCACTCCGTCCCACCACCGGCACAATGTTCTTCCACCTCTCCGTCGTCTCCATCATCGCCATAGTCGCCTTTGGTACGCACCCCCACCAAACGCTGTCACTAACTCTCACCCAGTCGCGTACTACTTCCGCCAGCAGCTCTTCCCCGTGATCGCGCAGTACCTCCCCTCGCAGCTCGTCGCGCGCATGGCAAACTACACCCCGCTGCAGACATACTCGTTTGCAGACCAGGCAGCGGCCGGCATGAGCAGCTCCAACTTTGACCTCGAGGAGAACATTGGCGAGGGCAGCAGCGAGAACCGACTCGGCCTCGACGAGGCCGGCGTCGAGGAGGTCCGCAGGATCATGTGAGTACCCAGCCGGCGGCGCGGGCGGGCAGCTCGCAGCGCCGAGGACCGAGAGAACAGCGACAAGGACTGGGGTTGCTGCGTAATGCGCTACGTAGGCTGCGCACACTGCACCACGCGTCCCGCTTGGGACCCGCGGACCCGACCGGGACGCGAACCGGCGGCCGGCAGCCGCCCACTGTCGCCGCCGCATTCTCAACCCAACCACCAATCCGGCAACCCGCCGCTCCTCTGCACGCACTCGGCAGTCAACTAACTCCCCAGGGCCGTCGAGCGCTGCACGTTTGACCAGGCGCGTCTCATCCGGCACAACCGCATCCTCGCCAAGAACGGCATTGCGCCCGACGGCACGCCGCTCGACTCCAAGGCCATCACCCGCCTCTAATGCAGTGTCGACGCCAAGCACGGCCGGCCGCCGGCGGCGCCTCTTTCCCTGCTGTTGACTTTGCTCCACCCTTTCCCTCCGCTCGACCACTCGGCTCCTCCACCCTCGTTATCTTCCAAAACCACTGCCCGCGAGTGCTGCTGTCCACTTTCTCCCCTCCTCCGAATCTCCAAATACTCTGAACACTCAACCCAGCTCCCACGCCACCGATACTGCGGTGCACACTGATATCCGGACCCACCCCGCCTCGATGCCCGATGCCCACTCACTCGCTCCCCGCTATAGCGTATACCCCCTGTGTCTATCTTATTTTGTTGTTCCCATGCATCGGCTACCCCGGACGTGACATGAATAATCCAGAATTAAGCAGTACTCTAAACTGTCGCCGTCCAGAAGTCTAAAATCGCTCTCGACCAGCCAGCATTCCGCGCAATCAGGCCGCCGAGCCGAGATCCGGAACAGGACGCCCCAGACACGTTGGGCCGAACCTTGTACGCTGCGCCGACCGACGCCGCTCATGCGCCGTACACAAACTCGAAAAACGTCGGCCGGTCGCTCCAGTCGCTGCTGCCATTGCCATTGCCGCCAGGGAAGCGGCGGGGCCCGGCGGGCCCGGCGCCGGCGCCTGTGCCGTTCATCGCCGGCGCGTCCTCTGGGAGGGGCGGGAGGCCGCTGACGGACGCCGAGGGGGAGAACATTGCGCTGGCGCCGAGGCCCGCCTCGGAGCCGCCCTCGGACGACGCGTACGCGCTGGACCCGTGCGACGTGGCGCGGTGCAGCGCATGCCCGTGCGCATGTGCGCTGCTCGGCGGCTCGAGACCGAGCGCGCCGAGGCGCTCCGAGAGCGAGAGCGAGTGGCCGTAGCCGTGGCCGTCAGCGTCGGTGCCGGCGTCGCTGTCGCTGTCGAGGTCGGCGTAGCGGGCCGTCAGGGACGTGTCGGCGTCGTCCTCGGCGTCGCTGGCGTCGGTGTGCTCGTTGTCGCTGTGTGCGACCTCGGTCATGTCCGAGTCGGACGACGAGGACGCGTGCGGGTCGACCTCGGAGGACGAGGACGCGGACGCGTCGGACGTCTCGGGTGTCAGGAGCGCGTGGGCGGGGAGGACCTTTGGCTTGACGAGCGCGGGGCGGACGAGGTGCGTGAGGCGCACGCGGTCGCCCGAGGCGGTGCGCTGGTCCTCGCTCCAGGACGCGAGCTCATAGTAGCGCGCGACGAGGTGCACGACCAGACGGTCAAACGAGTCGGGGACGGCCCACGAGATGTGTGCAGGCGAGCGGGAAAGCTCGAGGATCGCGGAGACAGAGCCGTTGGATACGGGGAGCGGGGGCAGCGTGGAGCGAACCTGGTGATGCGGGGGCAGGCGGCGGCTGGGGCCGGCAGCGGGCGGGGGCGGTGCGGGGGTGAAGGGGACCTCGGCGGCGTCGACGACCTGCCAGCCGAGCGTGTCGTCCGAGGTGAAGCTTCCAGAGAGCCACGCACGGACGTGGTCCTCTACAATCGGAACGAGCACCTCGGAGCGCCGGCCGCGCTTGCGGAGCAGCTGGCGCGTGCCCTTTAGCGAGGTGGAGAAGGCGCCAGCGTGCGACGAAGGCGCGCCGGGGGCTGTGCGGTCCGCCAGGGCAGAGGGGATCGGTGCCGAGCGCTCAATTGCGGAGGCAGGAAAGGAGGGACGCAGAGGACGCGGGTGCAGCGGCACGCTCGGCGCGAGATCTGCACGCTTGAATGCCACGGCATGCGGGTTGTCGACAAACGCGTCTGATGTTAGCTGTGAGCTGGGGGTGGTATGCCAACCGTTGTTCAGACGGCGAGCGACGCGCTTGCCACGCTTCGAGCCGGTGATCTGCTCTGCCTTGTCGGCCTCCCTGCGGGCTGCTGCCTTGTCGCGCTGCTGAGCATTGTACGCCTCGACCTGTCGCTGGGCCTTGTTGACGGGGTTCTGGAGGATGGAGGGGAGGCGGAGGCTGTGGTTGGTCAGGGGGTGGGTGCGGGTGCGATAGGCTCACGGGACGGGGCCGGGGTCAGCTGCAGCCATTTTGCAGAAGCGATGGGATGGCGAGGAAGACAAGAGAGGTGGCGAGCAGGAGCAGAAAAAGGGGGGAAGAAAAGGAAGACCCAAGAGAGTCGAGCAGCAGCGCAGCAGTAATGTCGCTCGGGTCCGAGAGGGGAGATGATCGAGAGACGAGTCGCCACCCAGTCAGCACCGAAATAAGCACGTGGGATCTGCGTGGAAAAATAGGTTCCGTGTAAAGTGGGTGGATTGAATAACAAGAGTGAACGAGATGGGTTTCTTGTTACGGGATGGTATTACAAAAACGCGCCCTGGGCGGCGGCGGGGTGGCGGCGTTGAAAAGAGAGAGGGGTCTTAAACCTTGAACGCGTACGGGGACGGGGAGAGGGAGGTGACGACGGGGCTGGCTCTCCAAATGGGGCCTCGGGTAACACTCCTATGGGGACTAATGAGCATGCATAGTCTCTAATTACTGGATACAGTGTGGGAGGTGGTGGTGGCTATTCAGTCCAGACTGTGCCACGGTGGCAGCCAGAGTCGGTCGGTGGGTGGTGGAATCAACAGTTAATTGCTCCCGTCCCAACCCAGTCAAGGCACCCAGCCCAGGGCCTGTCACCGCCCCGTCATCCCTTTTCACCCCCCCCCCTCCCCGGCCTCCCTCTTCTGGCCCCGTCCTTAACCTCCACGCGCGTCAAAGGGACTCGTTCCAGCTCGTTAGGTCCTGCCCCTCTCTGCGGCGCCTTGCCTCCTTGCCTTGCCTCCTGCCTTGCCTCCCCCCCCCCCCCCCCCCCCCCCCCCCCCCCCCCCCGGCGTATCTCTCACTCCCTCGCTCCTCTTCTCCCACAATACACTACAGTGTTCTCTCTCTCATCTGCTCTCTCTCTCTCTTTCTCTTTCTCCCCCTCTGCCGTAGCACAACATACTCTTCAAGAGTCTTGTCAACAAAAGAGCTCTGAACCTGCACCCAGTTGCAAGCCTGATTGTTCCACGCGCCACAATCCTTCACCATCCCTGGCCCACCCTTCCACCATCAAGGACAAGAACAAGGACAAGAACACGACGCACCCCTCTCTGTCGTGTTCTATCTACTCGGCACGTTTCTCCTCTTGTCCTCCTGGCGGCCTTGAGAGGCTCTGCCCCCAGCCAGTGTCAGCTGGACGTCTGCTGCACGAGCCAGTGCCCTCGCCTAGCTCTTAGTCTCATTCCCAACGCCCACTGCCCTCGGACCCCAGCGCTGCAGCCCTGCCCACCCTGTCCGACCTGTCCGACACAGCACCCGACATTGGCCCATCGGACAGGCGCCTCTGCAAAGGTTATCACCGCCGCAAACCTAGTCACGTTGCTGGGTAAAAACGGAGAGCCTGGCACAAACGCGAGGATCTACGACCGCCCTCGGTGGACTGCGCTGCTCGACTGACAGGACGCGAGTGACGACCGCCCACAGGAGCGTCTAGGACACCCAGGAGCAGACAACCAACTCTGCAAAGGGCTCGTACACGGCCGTCACGGTATTGCCCGCGACCACCCACCTCCACCCGTGCAGCCACCCGACCACCCCCGTCAAGGTGGGGATCCGCCTCTCCGCCGCCCCTCAGCGCCTGCTCCCTGTAGACGGCGCCAGTCGGCGTTCCCAGTTCTGCTCCGTTGACCGCCCGTGGGCCGCAGTGGGCGCGCAGAGGCAGCGCAGGCCAGACACGACCGGTAGAAAGCCCGAGTTTTCATCATGAAGCACAAGCATAGACGAATGGGCATGGCCCACATTGACGCCTTGAACACCCACACCCACCAGCCGCACCACTACATCTCCCACCCATATCTTACCGCATCCTCAACCTTGGTCTCATCTTCTCCCCCGCACACCCCCTCCTACACTCCTTCCAAGTACACGCGCCGCTCGGTACAGGGCACTCGTAGCAGCAGCCGTAACAACAACAGCCTCGACGTGTTCCTCGACGACTCAGCTGCTGCCCGCACAATCGCTGCCCTCGCGCCGTCGTCATTTCATGCCTCTGCCGCTGCGTCACGCCGTCCACCGTCGTCGCCGCCCCACCCGCCCCCAAAGTTCAACGCCGAGGCACTTCGCACCCTTGCAGCGAGGAGCACACGTTCCCCATTGACCCATTCAAAGGCAAAGGCCCCAAAGCTTCGCAAGCACGCATCACGCCGAGACAAGGAGAACATGGACATGAGTGCGGACGTCAGCATGGCCGAGTCGCGAACCATGGCCTCCAGTTCGGCGACCAAGACGACTGCAGGTCGCCCTCCGCTCGCCTGGAAGGGCACCTCAAATGACATTGACTTTGTGAGCCAGAAACCTTGTTGTCACTGCAACAATACACATTGTTGACATGAGCGCATCGCTAACCCCCCAGTTTGCACCTTCGCCTCCTCGACCCCCTCGTGCCCGCGCTCCCTTCCGTCGCCGGGCCTCGTCCCCTACCTCCGTCTATGGTAGCCCATCACCCCGCCGTCGTCGCTCGTCTGCGACTTTCCGCAGCACGCCATCTGCATCCCCTCAGCACTACAAGGGGACCCGCGGAGAGGCGAGTGTCGATCGCGCCCTTGGCGGCATGATGCACTCGCTCCGTCTCGCCGCCCATCACGCAACCCCTTCGCCCCAGCAGAAGCGCGAGAATTCCAGCCCTCTCGTCAGCCGCTGGTCGTCCTCGAGCGACGACGACCAAGAACTCACCAACACCTCGAGCACCAGCCACTCGTGGTTTGCTCGCAAGTCGAACGAGAGCTCTCGGAGCAAGCACAATACCGGCAACATGAGCAGCGTCGGCGGCACGGCCGCCTCCGCTCTCACAACCATCCTCTCGCGCAGGAGCTCGCGCAAGGCCCCGTCCATCAAGAGCACGAAATCCCTCAAGAGTAGAATGTCATCGACGTCCATCCGGTCGATCAAGTCTGGCAAGTCTGTGATCGGGCGTGCTGATTGGGCCAGCCCATCAATGGGCATGGACGTCGATGTCCCCGTTGTGCCTGCCATCCCTTCCACCCCATCGTCGACAAGCGCGACAAACAGCACTCCATCGCGCGGCCGCCGTATTGTCGAAGGACTCATCAAACGCTTAACACCTCGGAAAAATAAGTGAGTTTGAACCCCCGCCTTCTGTGCTGGGTCAACTCTGTGCCGTCTTTGTTACTCTCTACCCCGTGGTGGTGGTGGCGCATGTCTCAGTGCGCGCCACTTGGTGGATCCTCGCAATTGTCCAACAATTAGAGCTGGGCACATCTGGAAGTGGCGAACGGGCGCGTCACACAGCCTTGACCAAACACATGGTCATCATACGCACTGCCCTTACTATTCAACAGGATGGCCAAGAAGAACCATGTCACTAACTCGCAGACACGAGCAAGACACGTCGGTCGCAACCAAGGACGTCAAGGACAAGGAGGGAAAGCAGAACACCCTCAGCCGCCACACCCTCAACCGAAGCCGCACGGCCCCCTCGACCGTATCACTCGCCAAAGCACCAGCGACATCACCGATGCCTCCTCCACCGGTGCCCCCCCTCCCTGCTGCGGGAGTTCCCCGCATTAGCTCCCACGCCACGATGAAGTCGGTCATCAGTCGCAAGATGTCCACAACAACACTTCGTTTAGGCAGGAGCAGTCCCCGCTCGAGCACCTCCAGCCCGAGCGGCGGTCGCTCTGCGTCGAGCGCCGACGGCCACAAGTCGGTCTCCGCTGCGGCATCGGCCAGCACGCGCCGCCCGCCGCTCCCCGCGTTTGACGCGCAGACCATGTCTACCCACTTCCCGAGCACACCAAAGAGCCTAAAGAGCCGTAACCGCCGTTCGGCATCGGTTCATCTCCCGCCACCGCTCCCCCTCTCCTCCACCACCAACCTCAGCAGGTCTACCCCGCCACGTACCCCCAGCACGCCACACACCGCAACCCAGAAGCTCAGCACTCCCACCACCCCGCGCTCGCCTCAACCGACCCCGCGGACGCCGAGCTCCACCAGCCGGATGCACTTCCCGACAGTGGGCCGGAGCATGTCCCGCTCCTCGCATGACCTCCTGATACAGGCTCAGGTGGACATGCATGGCATGGAGGGCTGTGTCCCACACAAGCAGCGTCATTCACGCTCCCCCATTTCCTTCCCGTTCCATCGTCAACGCTCGACCATGAGCTTGTCCTTATCAGCGGCTCCGAGTGCGGCACCAAGCATTGCTCCCAGTGCCGCCTCCAGCTCGCTCCACCTCCCTTCTCTGGCATCAGTCTCGATGGAGCAGTCGCGTTCTACCACCCCGACCCCCTCGGCCTCTCTGTTACCCATGTCGGCTGGTCCCGTGCTCATGCCCCGCGCCTCGTACTTTGAGCCCCAGAGCCCGAGCCCGTCCACCGTGCCGCTCGCGCCGTTCCCCGCCACAACGCGCTCACCAGCTCGCGCCAGCACGATCGGCCCGAGTGCAAAGCGCAAGCTCCGCAACGTCAAGAGCACCATCGGACTGCCAACTCTCGTGTCAACCACCAGCGAGGCTGCATTCTCAGCGGCCACAGGACGCCCGATGAGCGTCATACCGCCGTGGGCTCCGAAGCCCCAGGTCCGCAAGTCTGACGAGATGGAGGTGGTGGTTGACCCTGAGAGGACGAGCGAGGACAAGTTGGAGGAACGCGAGTCCAAGCCTGACGATCCGGAGGAGAGCAAGGTCAAGGACAAGACTGTGCAGGCTCAGCCTGTGCTCTCAATCGAGACGACTGAGCTCTCACCAGTCAAGATCATTCCCCCTCAGCCCGAGGACTCCGAGGTCGAAGCAGGTGCTGCATTGGAGCCCCTTGTGCGTAACAAGTCCCGCGCAACTTCTTCCATGAGCGTCCCGTTCCCGACCGACTCGGCATCATTCATCTCCACCGACTCGTGCGACGATGCCGCCGAGGTCATCACCTTCTCGACACCGGTCCGCGCGCGCCGTGCAACAGCCACCACCATATTTTCGGTCAAGGCTGCGAAGGCGCTCGCGAGTATTAGCCCACCGAACAGTCCCCCTGGAAGCCCCGTCGGTGAGGCAAACATCCTTGGCCAGTCGCCCAAGACGTGCAACATGCTCCGCACTCTCGAAAAGCTCGAGGCGGCGAGCCCCCACAAGTCTCAGCCCACCAACACCGAAGCCACACACGCACGTACTGGCAGCGGAGGTTCTGCCACCTCGAACGTGACCGCCATTCACGCACCCGCTCTCAGCCGCACCTACTCTGACGCCCCTTCGGCATCCCCCTCCGAGTCGGATGGAATCAAGACCCCTCCGTCTATTCCCAGCACACCATTCGCCGAGCCCTCCGCCACCCCTTCCAAGCAGGCTGTAGAGAGGTTTGCTGAGCCCTCTGCCAAGCCAGTCCCTGTCACCGTGCCTCTGGCACCTGAGGCAGAGATTCCAGCTCCCCTTGCCAACTTTTCTGTGGACTTCTGCGCCCCGCCTCACCCCACAGGCACCCTAGTCGGCAAGGCTGCTCGTGCGGCTGCACTCGCGGCTGCCAACGACCCGCTGAAGCCCCGTCGTCTGCTACAGCTCCTCCCCCGCCAGCAGGCAAGGCTGGCGCAGCACAAGCGTGTTGGTGGCATCTTCGAGCCGATGGAGACGGACAAGGCCCGCGCCGACACCGAGGTCAAGGATGAGGAGGCGGCAGCTATTGCTGAGAAGCCTCCCGCCCCCGCAGTAGTGATCGACCTGGCTGAGGATGTGGTCATGGCGGAGCCCTCTTCCACAGACTCGGCAGAGGCTGAGCCCATTGACCCCGAGATTGGTCTCCCCATCCCTCCTGCGTCGCCGACGTCGCGCCGCGCCTCCCTCCCCAAGATTCCGGCACACCTGGACCGCGCAGCGCGTATGCGTGCTGACAGTATCGCGTCGCGCGTCTCGCGCCCCGATGACGCACCGCGCCGCTGGCCCGCTTGGCCGCCCAAGTGGGACTCGATCGGCCGCGCTCGCGCCGGTACCGTGACCAGCGTCGCCACATTCGGTGGTGGCACTCATGGCCCCGCATCCCCTGACACCGCGTCCCCTGCCGCCTCGGTAGCTTCTCCCACCGCCACCACCGCCGCTCCCACCCCGACGCCGGCACCTGAGACTCTCAAGAAGAAGGGTCACGCCCAGTCGGCCAGTGTGCACACTTTTGGCGGCTCCCACTGCTCGGGTGCCTCCATCGGCGATCTCGACGATTTCGGCGTGTTCGCCACCATCGCCCAGCGGCGCAAGGACAGCGAGCTCAGCCTCTTCCGCGGCACTGACAGTGACAACGACAAGGGCAAGGAGATGGTCTCGGACGTCAGCTCCTCTCCCCTCGACTTTTCCCGTCGCCGTCCCCGCGCTGGTACCACCGCCACCACCCGCTCGGCATGGAGCCTCGACGATGTCGAGTACACTTATGCTACTTGAGCGTCCTCCAAACATGTAAATACCCCCTCACCAGATACACATCGATACCCCTCCCTGCGATCTATACCCCTTCGTCCACGCTTCGCGCCCTTCGTTCTTCTCCGCTTCTTCCCCGGCCCCACCATTTAGCACCACCACAACACCCCCCACGCCACTGAAGATTCCCCGCCCACACCACCCAAAGAGCACCTGCTATTCCATACTCTGGCCCATATCTTGTATAGTTTGTAACCCATACCCCATGCATGTGCTTTACACCTACTCTCTCGTCTGTTTGGTAGCGCTCTGCCTGACGGAGAGGTGGAATCCCAAGAGGTCGTCAGATAGGTTGCGCCAAGGAAATCATCCAGTCTGGTGTGTGTTTCTGTTTCTCCCCAGTGTCCTGGGTGCCGAGACCCTGTTGTCGCATGTCACGACTGTCACTCTACACGACCGTCTGCACTCTGCCGCGAAGCACGATGTACGGCACGAAGGCGCCCTCAGCGCGGCGCGCCCAGTGCACGGGGCTGACACGCGGGGCCGGGCCGGCGGCTCAGCGCACCACGCGTCTCATCACGCACCGTCGCGCCGCCGTCGCACCGTTGCACCATCCCTGCGCGTCCGGCGGTCCGCCACGCCCATCACGCGCGCTGCAGGGCGGCGGGCCCTGCCGTCGCACAGTAGCTCGGGGCGCCAGCAGCACTCGTTTGGTCTGTTTGCTGTTTGGCAAGGGCGTGCACGAGGCGCGCGCCCCGTGCACGGTCTCCTTCCGCGTCAGCCAGCCCGTTGCGCTGGTCCGTGCGGCATGCGGCTTCCGGCGCGCGGCTGGCGTCCCGGGGTGTCCCGGCGCGTTTCGGCAACAGCGGCGCGGGTGCGCGTTGCAGAGATGGGTGGGGAGGGTTCTGCGGCGCTGGCGCTGGCGCTGGCGTGCAGGGGCCTGCTGGTGCTGCCGTTCGTTGCTCGCACTCGCGCGCTCGGCGCCACTCCCCACGTGCCCGGTGTTCGAGATCCAAGGCCGCGAGAAGCAGGAAACGGAAACAGCAAGCACGGCGGCGCCAATCTCACCCTGCTGCCACCACAGCGTGGTCGGTGACAGCCCAGCAGCTGTGGCACAGGGTCAACAATAACAAGGGTATATCATAACAGTGGCGGGGGCACGCTCAGGAGCGGACGCATTAAGGCTGTTCGATGCAACTACTACTGATACTGAATGGGAAAAATACGACAGGCGCGAGCAATAGTGTGTGTGCACTCGCCGCTGCGTATTATGTATGTGCGCGATTGTCGGGTGTCTTATCAAGATGCATTGGTGCCGATTGAGAATGACAAGTCGTGTGGGCCTGGATGATGAGCGATGGAAGGATGACAGGCTGGTAGTGTCCATAAAGAAGGTGTGGATGGGGGGGACAGGACACATCGCGCAGACCAGACTAGGCTTGCTTAGTCCTGGTGCAACGGCGGGTCGGGGATGAGCTTGAAGCTCAGCTGGCCGTCGAGGCCTGCGTTGGCCAGCGCGGCGTTCAAGCCGAACTGGTCAGCGGACGCGCCCGAAGCGAGCTTCTCGGTGTGGTCGTTATCGCTGCTGCCCGTGCCATTGGTCGAGTGGCCCTCGGAGCGAACATCGGCCTCATCGGTGATTAAACGAGGGACAGGCTTGCGGCGAAGCGAGTTCTTGCGCTCGGGGGCGCGCGGGGAAGACGGCGAGTACGACGACGGCGGGGCCGCGGAAGGCGAACCGGGGGTCTGCTTGCCACGGGGGGACGAGGGCTGCTTAGGCGAGCCTGAGGCAGCCGACGTGGCAGCAGCACCAATAGCCTCAAACGCGCTGCCTGTGCTGCGCTGGGATTGGTGACCGGGGACAAACGCCGTCGAAGGGGGGTCGTCGACATAGCGGGGATCGGCGTAAGGAAGGCCGGGCGTGCCGGGCGTGTTAGGAAGCGATGCCATGGGAGTCGGGCCGCTCGAGTCACGCGACGGCACCGAGGGATGGTGGCCGTCGTTTACGGCGGCAGCAGGACCCGTGCTCAGGCGGTAGTCCTCTCCATTCGGGCCGTACATGCCAGTCGAGTCACGCTCCGACGGGGTCAGGGGGATCGACGACGGGCGATGCGGGGGAGGAAGGAGAGGGTCGGCGAGGTATTTGCGGTCAGGGGAGGTGGCGGCAGCGGCGGCACCTGTGGCGGCAACAGCGGCAGTCACGGCAGCGGCGTCAAGGGTAGTGTTCTTCTCCTCGACGGGCGTGGAAGGGGCGGTCTCGAACGGGTTCTCGCTCTCACCCGACTGCACGCTGTAGTGGCGTGACGGGTGCGACTGCTGGAGTGGCGAAGGGCTTGTAGCGGGTTGCGCCTTCTCGGGGTCGTAACCACTGAACGCGGTGGTGCTGGTGCCATTGCTGCCAGCGCTGACGTTACGAGAACCACGAAGGGCAGAAAGAGCGACGCCAAACTTGCTTCCACGGTTGTCTCCCTTGCGGAAGTTGGACGGGGCTCCAATGTTTCGCTCGGTGACTGATTTGTCCCCATCCTTGCGGCGGCGGCAGCAGAACCAGAGGAGGGCTGCAATCACCAGTGCTGCAATGACAGCAATAACAATGCCTGCGATGGCTCCGCCCGAAATGCCCGACTTTTTGGAGCCGGATTCAGAGGACGCCGCATTTGTATCAGTCGTGTTGTTGCCGTTGCTGTTGCCGTTGCTGTTGTTGGTCGTCTGCGGGGCTTTACCGCCACCGGAAGCGGAAGCGGAAGCGGCGTAGCAGTCGGTGCTGTTTCCTGCAACAATGACAATGGACTTGCTGTCACCAATGGTGGACCCCAAGCCGGATCCAGCTGCCACCAGATGATATTCTCCTGGGGGGAGGTCGGGAGTCCACATCCACTCTGCCGCACCGGTCCAGTTGCTGACAAGGGTATTGTTGATGATGGCCTCTTCACGTTTCTGAAGATACACTTCATGCCATGCAGCAAGCGGGTTGGGGTCCTGGCGCTTGACCTGCGTGTTGGGGTTACCGCCAAAAGTGCCACTGTTGGTTGCGACAGGTGTACGGTCCTGGGTGAGGTTGACTGGAGTCAAAGCGGGCGGGGATGCCGAGGGCGTACCCGTGGCGGTGGCGGCGGGGGCTTGGTTAGATGAGGTTGTTGGTCTCGCCGGCGGCAGCTGCTGGCTCTGAAGGATGCCCTTGTTGTCGACGTAGAGGTTCACCCGGTAGTCGCTGGGGGTGACAGTCGCCTGGCCTGCGCCGGAAGTGATGGTCCACTGGATAGGGGTCCTCTGGCACGCAGTGAATGTGACGAGCTGAAGGAAGGTAAACGTCGGCGTGGCCGATGCTGTAGGTGTGGTGAGTGAGGCAGGTGTCGAGGCGGTGGCTGTGTTTGCTACAGGGCTGGGGGTGGTGGGAACTGTGGTTGCAGTAGTCGCCACGGCGGTGGTCGGCGTTGTTGTGGTCCCTGATGCAGCATTACCTTGTGCTGCGGCCCACGGCGCGAGCGGGGCCAGGGCGAGGACGAGCGCAAGAGACGTCCTCATGGTTGGGAATGGAGTTGTTGACAGTAAAGGTAAAAGAGATGTTCAAGTGGAAGGAAGTATGAGCAGGCTGTGAGAGTAACGGACCGGCTGCGTTATGGGGTAGTGTTTCGGTCGGGCAGGGATGGGAAACAACCAAACACTCGGCGCGGCAGGTTCCAGACAAGGACGGCGGAGAGGGGTGCGCGAGGGTGGGGGTGGTGGTGGTGGTGGTGGTGGTGGTGGAGAGTACAACGATTGTAGAGCTACACAGAGATCACCGAAGCTGCCGGCAGACGGTGGTTTGGGGGAGGGGGCGAGTGTGGGGTGTGGGTGGAGCACGAGTGGAATGGAGCGTGGTGCGACACTGATGAGAAGGGCGAGCAGAGCGGTCGCTGTTCCCAAGTTGACGGCTACGAGTGCGACCAAGAGAAGAGTAGAGCAGAGTAGAACGACAAAGACTCGCTCGGTGGCGGGTGCGTCGTATGCGGTGGGCGTGTCTGTCCGTGTCTTGGTCGAGCTGTGCTTTTTGCCCAGCGCAAGTTGCTTGCCTCGGAAGCAAGCTTGTCTTGGTGCGGCGGTGCAGGTGTCAATTGACAGTCAGCAGCAGCAGCAGCAGCTGGCCGTGTTTCGATGCTGTTTTTCCTGAGCTTGGCTGGCCCTGCCGCTAGCTGTTGGAGGTGCGTGTGGGGCACGGGGCGGAGGTGTCAGCTGGTGCGGGATGATGCAAAGGGATCGCGTAGGAGGAGATGCGAGGAACGATGCCGCGTGGGATGCCGAGAAGCGAACAGGCTGCTGAGGGCGGGGGGGAGGGGAGGCAGGCTCTGTTGATGGGGAGCGCGGGGGGACCTGAAAACGGGGCTGGGTGGTTACTGGTTACAGATTACCGATGAATGACGAGCTGGCCCGGTGGAATAGGCTGCAACCACGAGCGGACGGGATGCCGTAGAGTTCGCCTCTGCGAGAGCGCGCAGAAGTGAGCAGTCGCAAACAGCGAGGGTGTCGGATGATGGTCGCACTGCCAGGGGGTTGGTGTTAGGTGGAGGGAGGGCTGGGGGGATGCTGGTGCGTGATGTCACCGAGCTAACAGCCTGTTGAATGTGCACGGTCCAGACCAGCTGAGCGTCGCGCGGGTGGTGCTGATAGATCAAGACAGCGAGGTGAAGAAGAAGATWGCATASMASAGCGACSSRGGAGAGAGGGAGGAGGAGGAGGAGGAGGAGGAGGAGGAGGAAGAYRGAGTGCCTCGCTCACTGTATGCAGCAGGTTGCCCAGGCGTGCCTGTTGTTCCTCGGACCTGCGCCACAACCCAAACTCGGCAGCGGCAGCAGCAGCAGCAGCCAGAGGCCGGCAGCAGTTGCCCATCGACCCCGTACCTGGCCCTGGACAGCCCAACTCTCTTTTCCCCGCTCTCTTCCCCTCTGACAAGCATGTCCCAGATCTAGAGAGAGCCAAGAGAGGAGAGAGATGGGAGGTGAGAGAGGCAGATGGGAGAGAGAGACAGATGAGAGAGAGAGAGACAGATGAGAGAGAGAGAGACAGATGAGAGAGAGAGACAGATGAGAGAGAGAGACAGAGCAGACAGAGATGAGGCACACCTAACTCGCGCAAGTGGCTGTAGAGGATGTGGGAGGAGGGGGTATGTGGCCTCTGTGAGACCGCCTCGGGGCGCGAGGGACGAAGACGAGGAACGCGGGGGCTCGGACGCGGAGGGGGCGGGGGAGGGGGAGGGGACGAGGGCATGGCACGCCAGCTGCTCCTGCTCCTGCTCCTGTTTACTACCGCCACTGGCGCTCCTGGTGCTACTACCCGGGGGCGTGCGCCCGTGGCGGAGCCGGTGGGTGGAGGGTGGAGGGTGGAGATCTACGAGCCACGAGCCACGAGAGGGGGCGTGTCCCGCACGGGTCCCGTGCGCCGAGATCCCGCGCACCGCTGGGAGGAGGAGGTGAGCCTCGACAGCATTGTTGAGGCGGATGTCGAAGAAGTGATGAACAAGGTGTGTGAGTCGCCATCACGCCGCGTCTGCAAGCCGTCGTCCGTGTCTCGCGCGCGCGCATCGGAGCACGTTGCGCGAGCGCGCGAGCGGGCTGGGGAGAGAGCACCAGCGGGCGAGCGAGAGAGAGAAGAGTGGCAGAGGCCGTGGAGTGCATACAGCAGCAGGAGTGGCGCACGGCGAGCACCGTCAGCGGCTGCTGCTCCTGCTCCTGCTCCTGCACCTCGTCTGCCGTGCAGCCTCGGCGTTCGGATGCAGATACCGGCACGCCCGTTGCGGCCCGGGCATAGGCGCATGGCTTTGCGGTCTCATTCTCATTCCGCGGCGCACCCGCGCCCGCGCTCGCGGCGAGGCGGCTCGCGTGGTGGCTGCGGCCGGCGATCGGCACGAAGCACCTCCCTGTTGCACCATCGCATGTTGTTGCAGCTCCATCTCCGAGACCTGTGCGGCCGCCGCGGGCCCTGCGGCTGGATCTGCGCTGCCGCCCCACCTCGTCTGCTCGCTGCTCGTCTGCCGCTACCGCTACTCCAGTAGAAAACAGCTGCCAGAGAACCCAGTGTTTCGTGTTCGGGCTGCAGCGGTGCCAAACGCGAGCTAGCGCACTAGCAGCGACCCAGACGCCGAGCCCAGACGCAGACGCCGAGCGCAGACCCAGTGGCTCAAGCTGACACACACTACTGGTGCGACTACTGGTGCGACTGGCGACTGATTCCCAGGCGCTCGCCGCTCGGCTGTACCGAGTCAGCGGGCTAGCTCGGTGCGATGTGGTGCGCGCTTGCTTGGGTTTCGTTCGAGGACGGAAGCGATGATGAGTTTGTTCGGTTTCAGACGAGCGAGGGCGCGAGGGAGCGAGCAAGGGTGGAGTGTCGGGGCAAGTGGTACTGGCCGCTGCCGTTGCTTGGACGTGCAGTGGCAGGTGATGTCCTCGCAACCATCTGCCGGATGTAATGTCCACTGTGACTGCTGCTGCTGCCATGTCCTTTCAACTCTATCTGTATCTGTACAGAGACAGCACCGCTGCGGTACGGGAATACGGCTTCCGGTCGCTTCTTCTGGCTGGCTGGCGGTGGCGCTCATGCCACCCCCGGGTCTCTCTTCTGGGAGCAGCGCTGGAATTCCGCGCCAGGGACGGGGGCACGTCCTTGAGAGATCTGGAGGCAGTGCGGCAGGTGTACGGTACGCACGGTACGGTTCGGTGCAGGTACGGTACGGATCCCACGTACATGCCATGGGCGTGCACTTTAAATTTCTGGCAGAGAGGAGCGAGGGCAGGCAGCCAGGAGGAGCAAAGTTGGTGCTGCTCTCGATGCAGATGTAGATCGCCCGGCGCTGGTTGGCTGGGCGGTGTCCTGGACCTGGGGTCCTGGGAGGAGTGCGCAGCCTGCAAGGGTGGGTGGGACCTGGAGCCGGTGCTGGGTTGGCGAGAGAGAGAGAGAGAGTTTGTTCCTCTGCGAGAGCTTGTGCTTGTGGTGAGGGGAGAGCAGTAGTAGGAGCAGCGGCAGCGGTGGTGGCAGCAGCGGCAGCGCAGCAGCAAGAGGCAGTGTGGCAGCTTCCTTCATCGACCGCCATTGACACTGGCACATTGGATCACGGTGTGACTGTGAGACCCTCACGCACGCAGGGACGCTCTTCTGTGATGGACATTGCTGGACCGCCGAGTCGCGACGTCTCTCGAGCCAGGGCTCGCTGGGGGGCTGGGGGGTGACAGGAATGAGGGAGAGGAACAGCGCGTCAGTTGCACCATTTCTACGCCTCGTCCCTGGCTGGGCTGGGCTGGGCACTCGGCTGGCTGGGTGATCATCAGCAGCGGTGATCACACCAATTTCCATGCTCCGGTAGAGTGAGCGCGAGCAGCCCATGCAGAAGAGCATCCCCGTTGTCCGTCTCCGTCGCCGTCGCCGTCGCCGCTGATCAGCATCCAGGCGTGCATGCATGCATGAACGCATGCCCGGGGGTGTGTTTAGTGTGATTAGGTTTGATTAGAAAAGTGGCTGGCTGGGGGTTAATAGCCTTTTTCCTAATCAATTCAAAAGTAGTCGCTTTTTTTTTTTTTTCCTCTTTCACCCCCGGTCTCTCTGCTCTTGCGCCCTGGCCCGTGGCTGGCCCGTGCGCCTGCTGGCTGGGGGGTGGGTTTTCAGAGTGTCTTCCCTCGGATCGGAGGGGACGAGGTGACTACTTTGGCGGCTACTGTGACGACGACGGGGGCCATCCACCCACCACCACTACTCACTCACTCGTCGTCGTTGTCGTCGTCCCCATCACCACCATCACTTTCATCACCGCCATCACTATCCACATCCATCCACCCCTCTCTCCACAACCACCACTACCACCACCACCACCACCACCACCACCCCCGCTGACACAACCACCACCACCACCCCCCGCAGCCCTCCCACGCCGCCGCACCGCGCCGCACAGCACAGCGCACTCCGCCCACCCGACGCCCACTCACCACACACCACACACCGTGCCGACACCTCCCACCGACATCTCACACCCACCTCCCCTTCCCCAGCCCCTCCCCACTATCCCCCCGCCTCATCGCGCACGGCGTGCAGCATCGGCGCAGCAACGGGGGCAGGCCGTGGCCGACCTACCCCCTCCCAAGCTGATTATCCCGCCCTCGTCGACGTGGTGCATCCATCACTCCTCTCCAGCTCACCACCCCAAATGACATCCCCGGATCGCGCCCCAGACGACCCTCCTGAGACCTCGGCGTCCAGGTCGCACGCCGCGGTCTCTCCCGTCGCCATCACAAACATCTCCCACCCACCGCCATCATCTTCACCACCACCACCACCATTCGTCAACGCCGTCTTCCACCACACTGGCGTCTCCCCGACATCCTCCCCAGCCGCCAGCAGCAGCAGCAGCAGACCGCTACCGCCGCCAACAGAGCCGGGCACGTGGGCGACGCCGACCCCGCTCACCCCTTCCCACAACCTCACGGTCAACACAAACACCACCGACCACAGGACGAGCCCCCTATCCGTTACTACCTCGTCCCTCCTCGCGTCTCCCTTCTCCGTCTCCCCCGCCCAGATGACACCGCTCGACAGCGTCCTCCCAGTCACACCCGCCCAGACAACAACAGCAGCACAGTCAGTCACCTCCCGGCACAAGCACGCCGCCGTGCCGCGCCCAGTAGCGACCGCGCCCGGCAGCGCGGTCGACCCCGTCCACACTGGCATCTCATTCCCCGACGAAAGGTGCGTAGTGTTGTCTCATCTCCATCCTCCTGTATCCACCCGTCTCTTTTATCTCTCACCACATGCTCGCGCAGTCGCGAGCGCACCACCAGCCAGCGCTAACGCCCAGCATGGCCCCTCACTTTGAGGGTCCCAGTTCCGCGCCGCCGACCCCGTCTGTCATATCCGTGACACACCCCTCGCCATTCATCCACACGCATCACCCTCGTCGCGGCTCACTCACCCCGCTGGGTCTCAACGTCATCTCTCCCGTCCCCCCTCCTCAGGCTCAGACAATAGATGGCGCGCCCCCGCCGTTCCCAATACGCAGCGTCGGTTTCAACAAGACTGGAGGCAGCAGCAGCAGCGATGCACACTACGAGTCGTCCCGCCGCGACTCTGTTGCATCCACAGCATCCAACCTTACTGCTACTCGTCCATCTACCTACGCCATGAGCGCCGTCGTCGGCGGCAACAGCGGCAGCAGCAGCAGCGCAGCACTGTTCAACGCGTCGCGCCGGCGAGCATCCCTCACCCCATCACTCCCAAACCTCGCCCCCCCGCCAAACTTTAACACCTCAAAGCGCAGGTCGTCGCTCACACCATCTCTCCCCACATTAGCATCCCCCTCGCCAACACGCGCCCTCGCTGCCGGTCGTCTATCGGCGCGCCCGCCCAGCGACGGCGGTTTCGTGCCATCCCACTCGCGCACCATGGACTCGATCTCCAGCGTCGCCAGCGGCCGACGCGCATCCGCGGCCGCCGCTCTCTTTGGCGGCGATCGACGCGGCTCGCTTCCGCACCTCTACTATGGCGCATGGACCGGCCCCGGCACACCAACCACATCACAGTGGAACCCGACACTCCCGACGCAGCGTGGCAGCGTCGATGTCGACGAAATGGCAACCATTGACACGAGCTTCAAATTCGGATGCCCTCCCGCGGAAGCAGCAGGGGCCAGCCCCTCTCTGTCACGAGAAGACGACACTGGTAGCGGCTCGCTGCAGCGCGTGGCGCAACTCTCAAGCGCGAGTGCCCGCCGAAAAGACATGTCCGTGTTTGAACTGGCCGAACAGCAGGAGGCGGACCGCCAACGCCGCGCGTTCCTAGCCGCCACCTATGGCGAAGACAGCCGCCGCGCCCGTGCACGACTCTCCCTCGGAGGCACACTCGGCGCATCCCCCGGCTCGCCAGCGAGCACACGTCGACAGAGCCTCCTGCTCTGGGAGCGAATTAACAAGCCCGGCGACGGCAGCTTGCCTCCAGCGGCAGTGTCGGCGGCCGCCATTGCCGCCGTCGCGGCTGCAACCGCCATCCCTGCGCCAATGCTCCATCAGACGCTCGACGACCTTGGCCGCAGGCCCTCGCTCCCTATAAACATCCCTATGCGCACGCCACCCGTCCAGCCGACAGAGTCATTCGACGACCAAAGCATCTGGGACAACCCTGATAGCATTGATCTCGACGATGTAAGCACCACCTTTCTCTTTACTCTTCTTTTCAACGCTGACTCGAAAAGCCTCCCGTTCGCCCCCTCCCACCTCTTCTCCCACTCTCCGACCCTGTCCCCCGTCTGCTACCATCCACTTTGGCGCTGCATCGTGCAACGCATCTCCTCAACGCCAGGGGGGTCTCTTCGGAGCCTCTCCCGGCACCGCTCCCCCCATCCCTGCACCCTCCCGCACCCGTCGACCTGTCCGAGTTTGACATTGACTTTATCCTCGCCGGATCGCACTCCAACCTCGGCCGACAAGGCAGCACGAGCAGCTCCAAGCGCCCGAGTGGAGAGACTCGCCATGGAGCAGGACTCGTCCCAGGAGGAGGAGGAAACGGGATCAACATTGGCGAGGAGGAGGACTCGTTTGCAAAGTTTGTCGGCGCGTTTGACGACGAGTATGGAGGACGCCGGGGAGATTGGACGTTCCGCGCGTGTGTGTCGTCATCGTCACTGTTCGAGATCCCAGGCAAGATGGACGACGAGACGGGCGACTCTTCGCGGTCACGACCACGCGCCGAGTGGGACTGCCCCGGGGCCGGCAAGTTTGAACTGTACGCAAACGGCGACGTGCGATCCGTCGAGACTGGCGCCGTCTGGCGCATCCGAAAGTCGTCGGCGCGCGAGTTTGAATTCGAGCAGCCACTGCGAATTCCGCAAAGCCTTCAGCCCTCGGCGGCATCGCAGGCGGGATGGAACCCGCATCAGCCGCTGGTCATTGCTGCGTGCGGCGGATATACATTGGCCAGCAAACTCGTGCACACGGAAAACGGCGGCGTCAAGTTGCCCTTCAATGTCCAGCGGGAGCTGAAAGCAAAGGGCAGCCGCGTGTCACGTCGGGTGGCCGCCCGTTCACGCCAAAGCATGATTGCGCCCGAGTTGGACCACCACCAGGAKCYYCSGACWMWGCGTATCGGCAGCGAGGACTCTGGCGCGACCGCGATCCCGATAGCAGCGTTAGCTGCGCACAACCATCACTTTGGCTTGCACCAGCTAGCAAGCTCCGTACCCCCGCGAACGCACTTGATAACGTCGCCCGTCTCGCCATCAGAGGAACACAACTCGCACCACTCGCCAAAGGAGCTTAAGCGGTTGTCGCGCGGACGCAAGGACCGGGAAAAGGACGACGACGACAAGCACAAGCGGCAGAGCACATTGGGCGGCGTGTTCAAGCGCGGCCTCTTCCGCGCGCACAGCCTAGTGAAAGAATACGAGGAGAGAAACAGGGAACGCCATCAGTTGACCAACGGCGCTGGTCACAATCACCACGGTGGTGGCACGCACAGCGCGCCTGTCCACGGTAGCAGCAGACACTCGCCCATGCGCCCGTCACCAACAGAGCACGAACACCGGAGCGAGTCCACATCTGCTTCCTCTCAGCAGTCGTCCCAATACCGGCCTCGCCACCTCGACTCTCCCGACGACCTCGCAGACTGGCCCGAGGACGCGCCATTCGGTTCCCTGGGTCTCGGAATCGAGGACGAGCAAAACGGTGGCCAGCCTTGGAAGGAGGGCAAGGCGTGGTCGGGCGTGCCTGAGGAAGCCCTCGCAATGGTGATCCCTATCGAGTCTGACGCCCAAACGCCGCCCCTGTCACAGTCTTCCGTGGTGCCCCAGCCGTTCATCAACCCCTTCTTTGTCGACGGCCCGCGCCAGGCACTGCTCGTGTGGTTTACACCATTCAACGCCAATGCCAACGTCGTGACGCCATCGCAGCCGGACCTCCGGAGCGGGTCGAGCAGCACGCTGTTCAAGATCACCGAGGCGCCGCACCACGAAGAGACATCCCCGCACAGCACATCGCTGCGCCTCCCCAAGCTGTTGCGGCCCCGCGCTAGCAAGACGGACCCGTCCACTCTGGCTTCCTCCAAAACGATCCCGATTCCGCCGCCGACTACCACGCCGCCGTCTGACCTCGACATGCAGCCGCTCCTCGGCGAGCGCTCCTCGCGTCGCGAGTCCCGCAACTTTCAGCCGCTCCCCTTCCAAGCGTTCCGTGTCGTGGCCAAGGTTGTCAACACTGAAGACCTCAAGTCTGAGCCCGAGGTGCCCGTTATCGCGCTCGAGCAGTGGACCCAGCAGATGCGCACCGGCAAGCCGGCCGGCCTGCACACGCCCCCTCTCGACGGCCAACCCCGCCTCGAGGACACTGGCACCGGCGCCTCAACCCCGCTCTTCCCGGCCGACTCGCCCGCCCTCGACGACCCCGTCCTCGCCGGCCGTGCGTTCCCGACCGTCATTGCCGTCTGCCACTCGCGCACCGCCGGCGTCGAGTTTGTCCTCGAGGGCCTCGACCGCTTGGGCCTGTGCAAGGGCGGCGACGCGTGGGGTCCGACAGGATACGAAGAGTGGCGCGGCACCGGCCTGAGCGAAAACGGCCGCCAGGCACTCGACCTCCTCTGGACCGCGTGCACGGCAGTCATGGGCGTGTAGCCCGCACCAGATATTCCCCGACAAGCGACCTTTTTTTGCGCATTCCGAATGCTAGACAGACACCAGACAGACACTAGACACCGTGTCAACAAACAGCGCAGCAGCTGCATGTAACACATTCCGCCATCTCCACGATTCCGTCCCCCCTCGTAACTGTAATCTCCTCCGCCTTACTCTCTCTCCTCCCGTGTTTTTGATTTTTTTTTTTGACTACAATGCATTTTATTGGAGTGTGCGAGCGACCGCGAGCGGCGATGAACAAGGAAATGCGTCCTGGTAGTCGCTGATACGAGTCACTTGCGGCGGGGCCAGCCCGAGACTGCCGTGTCACGGGCCATGGGCAGAGCGGATGGCACACGGAGGTTTGCCCAGTCGCGCAGACTGCCGGTGGACGGTGGACGGGCGTGTCAGTCGCGCTGTCGTCTCCAATGTGTGGCACCCACCTGCCTCTGCATCTGCACACCACCATGGGGCTGGCGCTGTCGCGTCCCGGCGTGCACGGCGTGCGGTGCCCCGTGCCTTCCAGTCGGTACGCACGACATGCACACGCGCCCTGCACGCGCGCACGCACACTCCGTCCTCCACGGACACGTCCCCGAGGCCAGACGTCCGGCGCGACCCGGCCCGGCGCCGCGGTGACGTCAAGTATGCGAGCGCGACAGCGCCTACCGCTCCCTGCCCAGCTGCAACAGAGACCGACAGAAACGGAAACGGAAACAGCACCAGAAACAGAAACAGAAACAGAAACAGAAACAGAAACAGAACGGAACGGAACGGAGGCAGAGGCAGAGGCAGAGGCAGCGACAGAGCAGCCATGCGAGCGTGCACAAGACGAGCCGTGTCCGTCCTCGCCGTACGGGGACTTGCTCGACGCTCCCTTGCTCCCGAACTCTGCCGCAGACCCGTACACTCCCTGCTCCTGCTCCTGCTCCCTGCTCCTGCTCCTGCTCCTGCTCCTGCTCCTGCTCCTGCTCCTGCTCCTGCTCCTGCTCCTGCTCCTGCTCCTGCTCCTGCTCCTGCTCCTGCTCCTGCTCCTGCTCCTGCTCCTGCTCCTGCTCCTGCTSCKTCTYGCGCTCGCGCTGCTTTGCTTCCCGTTCGCGCGACTCGGCWTCTCGYGCGCRTTCCGCCGSSCSTYSCYCGTCKCGCWCATYTGTCRSRCWYGCRMRGGGCRWCCGCGCGCRKMCYYTCRGCGYATGCATGSCAKACKACTCGTCMTCGKYCGTTCGAGGTGCAGACTGCCGATTGCCGTCTCCGYGGGGKGSCGKMYGKYWCWGCYGCTGSTGTTKCCGAGSCSKCYGACTTKSGGCKGCSYTGCTGTCCGTTGCAGTTGCTAGCGACKGTCTKCGTGMGCGAGCGCACGTGCGASGYGGCATCTGCCACTGYGACAGYKKGCGCKACGTWYCCGCCTGTKYCCCGCGAGTGYTKCMYGYKTCCWGWYKCGCKSTYKCCYGTWTCYKGTYWACCRGCTCCTGCGCCTGTCCTGTACACCGACAGGCCCAGCCCTGCAAGTCCCGCCGTACAGTCGGCCAGTCTCGCCCACGGGCATCAGCACGTCAGTCCGGCCAGTCAGTACACGCGGCATTTACAAGGTACATGGGCCATGCAAAGGACTATCCTTCGGACGAAACAAAAGACGGGCAGCTAGCTGTGCTGCCGCCAGAAGAGGGCGTTCATGATGACCCAGACGACGGCGGCGGGGAGGGCGACGGACAGGGCCTCGTACCAGCTCTTGCCGAGGACGCTCTTGCGCGTGCGCCAGAGCCAGCCGAAAAAGGCGCGCACGCGGGCGAGGCGCGGCTTTTGCTTGTCGGCCATGAGGCTGAGGACGCTCATGTCCTTTGCGCGCGCGGCGGACGCCCAGTCGGCGGCGCTGAGCAGGCGCGGCATGGCGACGCGGTGCGGGGCCGGCTGGAGGACGGGCGGCAGCAGGCCCGAGCTCGAGCTCATGCGGCGCGGCGTCGCAAACTGGCCGACGTGGTTCAGGTCGCCGCCATAGCTGGACCGCCGCGACATGGGGGGCGACGGCGCCTCGTAGCCCATCTCGAGGTCGGACATGTCGGCGTAGCCCAGGTTGGGGCTCGCGCCGCCCACGTGCGGAGAGAAGCCGGTATGCGGGCTGTGGATCGGAGAAGGGGGCGCAGAGGGCGTCGGGGTCGTGCTGCCCTTTTGGCGCTCGCGCGACGACATTGTCAGACCCTGCAAGTGCTGTGCAGACCGCCGCGACGGAAGCGTAAGGGGCACCGGGCGCTCGCGTTGCTTTTCGTCCGCCGACAGGCGGTACCGGCGCTTGTCGCTAAACGCGCCCGACCAAGCCGCGCGGATGTTGGTGCACAACAGGAAGAGAACGGTGAGGATACCCAGGGGGAGGTACACATGTGTGTACACGCCGAGCTGGTCAGGGAGGAAGCAAGGGACGTTGGCGTGGCCTGGGTGTCCGGGTTGCGGCGAAACGAGCGACAAGAGCTGGAAGCCAGGGCGACGAATGCCTGATTTGGACGAGAACGACTTGATGGACACTTCCTGGACGCCATTGGGGTGCTTGAGGTCGCAATAGTCGTGGTCGTCGCCGCTGAACACCAACTGTGGTTTGAGAGCCTCGAGGAGGAACCGGCTCGTGTCGCGTCCAAGAAGATTCTGAAAGCCCGGTCCAGCACCCTTGGTGATCCCCCTGCTGCCCTCGCGCAATGGTCCACACGACGCGGCCTCTGCACGTGCCAGAGGAATGTGCGAGACAAGGATTGGGGATGGCGGCGGGTCTGTGCGCGTATCAGCTGCAGCCTTGAAAGCGTCTTCCTTACCTCGTCCCAATGTCTGAACAAACTCGATGACGCCATTCTCAATCGCCTCCCACTCTCCAAACTGCATCTCGGCGTAGTACCGGCGATAGTCTTCCTCGACGAGACCAATGGCGTCGAGCAGGATGATGCTGTGGTTGGAGACGGTGAGGATGGCGTTGGGCTTTGAAAAGTGCTGGGTGTAGCGCTGACGGGCCTGAGGGGAAAACTGGCTGCCTGTGCGTCCCAGGGCAATGTCGTGGTTGCCGGGGACATAGTACATGGGGGTGGACGAGGGGAGTTTGAAGATTGAGCGGAAGAGACTGTGGTAGTTTTTGTATCTAAAGTGTTAGTTGTGGCGATGATGTGGCCGGCTCACTCGTTGTCGCTCATGGCGGCACGTCCTTGATCGAGCATGTCTCCGACAAAGACGACGGCGTCGATGCGGCCGAGACGCGTCACGACGTTCCAGCTCTTCCTCATGAAGAGCTCCTCCATGCCCTGACGGAATGCGTTGAGCCATGGTCTACTGTCTGCAGGATGGGAGAGGCGCGGGTGAGGCACGTGGGGGTCGGCGATGAGCACAATGTGGGATGGTGTGTCGCCAGAGGTTGCGCGCAACGGCGCGTCTGGGAAGCGGCATCCGGAGAGGGAGCCAAAGAACTGCTGTCAGTGGCGGGTAAGAACAGTTGCGAGCGAGCGTACCGTGCCGACCTGGGCAGTTAGCGTGTCATGTTGTGGGAGTGACGCTGCGTGTGACATACCTCGTACCAGATGACGAGTACGATCCAGCCAAAGCGGAGGACGAGAAGTTGTGTGGGTCGGCTTCTGAGGCTGGAGCGGCTTCGCGTAGGAGGGTGACTTTGTAGCGCGGGTGAGCGCGGGCGAGAATCAAACATGGACCGGGATGGCGAGCGAGTGATGGAGATGTGGAGGAGACAAGTGTGTGACGGAGGAGTGCGTTTCCGTAACTGCGCCTGAGGGGTTGGAAGGAAATGTGGGGTGTCGGTGTGGGGACGCGGTGGAGGTGTGCTATCAGTGTTGCTGGAGAGCTGTCGAGGCCGTTTGCTGCAGTTGTCGTCAAGAGTCCTGTGGAGAGAGAGAGGGGAGAAGAGGCAAGGGAGTGTGTAGTGAAATGGGAGAGAGTGTCAGGTTGAAGAGAGAGAAAGAGAGAGAGTTTAACGCGGAGGGTTGTGGTTGGAAAAAGGATGGATGTTTTGGCCGAATGTGTTTTGTATGAGGAATCTGTCAAAAGTCAACCTTGTCCACAGCCAGCCCGCAGATTGAATGGGTGGTGGTGGTGGTGGTGGTGGTAGCCTAGCCTGTTCGGTTCTGTATGCATTAAAGTATATTTGGATCTTGGATCTCTTCTGTGCAACAGCAGCAGCAGCAGCAGCGGCAGAGAGTTGAATCGCATTGCTCTCTACCTACCTGTACAGCGTGAAAAGGAGTGAATAGGAATGAGGGGGTGGGTGGCTTCAAACCGACTAAACAGTGGACAAGGTCCTGTCCGCCACGGCAACTCGTGGTGGTGGCGGCAGGCAATGGTGAGCGCGGTGAGCACGGTGAGCGCGGTGAGCAGCGATCACACAACAGCAGCAGCAGTGTAGGTGCAGGCGAGGTGGACCCAGGTGCGACTCTCGTCTGCCCTGGGTGGGCGCGCGGCAAAGCAACCTCGGCGTGTTAGATGGACGCGGTGGATGGAAAAAACGCACGGGCTCGAGAAGGTGTACCCTTTCTCCCTCATTCATGGCTGCGGGCGGGGCGGGGGGCGGGCGGGCGGCTGACCCTGGGTTGTCATAATAAAGGAAGAGGCGCCAGAGTGAGGCTTGAACATCTCTGAGATACACGGGGAGGATGGGATAGAAGATGGTCTCTCTCGTCCATCCACCCATCCATCCATCCATTGCATGCATGCATGCATTAATCCCTGCCAGCGCGGCCAGACGCGTCGATGGATGGGATGGATGGATGAACTAAGACGAGCGTGGGAATAATGGCCACGCGAGAATGACGTACATGGAGTATATGGAGTGGTGTCCTGGGTGGGTGGGAAGCAGCCCAGGGAGGGAGGGGCCAGGGGCCGAAAGGTCAAAAATGTCGCGTACCTGCTGTAGCCAAAAATCCATTACACCCTTTTGGCGTCATCATTTCAACATCAGAAACGCAGCTAATACAAACAATATACTAATACAGAGCATTTGACACGTGGAGTATATATTCTGCGGGATCGTCACTAATCCCATTATTAGAAATGACGATACAGAGACCAACCAGGTCAGGGTAAAAAAAAAAAAAAAAAAAGAGCAGCACTAGCCAGGGGGGCAGGGCACGAGACCCCCGGGGCTACTGCTTGCGGCTGCGGCTGTGGCTGTGGGTGGATGGATGGGTGGTCGCTTGCTCGTCGTCACCCAAGGCTGTCCCATCATCGTCATTGAGCCTAGACGCCTGCCTGCCTGCCTGGCTACCTGGCTACCTGGCTGGCTGTTCGCTCGCCCGCCCCGGCTCCCCTACTGGTTCCCTGCCCTTCTTTCTCTTTCTCTCTCCTCCTCCTCTCTTCTCTCCTCTTATATATCCATCCATCCAACCTCATCCTCTCTTTCCATCTCTCACAAACACCACCACCCCCACCACCCCCCACCGCGACAACCACATTACACAGTAAGCATCCCACATCCACACTCCACTCTCCACCACTCCACTCTACTCCACCACTCTCCGCCCTCCACGCCGCCCTTCGCACACGCGCTTTTCACTCGCCGCCCCCCGGGTATTGTCCATCCACCCATCCATCAAAGGTCGCGTGGGAACCAATCCACCACCCCTTCATCGCTCTTTCTTCTTTTTTTTCTTCTTCTTTCTCTCTCTCTCTCACTCTCACTCTCACTGTCACTCTCACTGCCCATCTTTTAACACACACACTGACCACGTCTCTCTCTCCCGCTCGTCGCTCGCACCCGCATCACACTACACAGATGTCCTCGCCTATCCAGACCTTTATGAACCACCCCTACGTTCAGCAGGCCGAGAAGGCCTTCAAGGGCCAGATCAACTCGCTCGACGCCGAGCTCAACAAGTACCCCGTCCTCCGCGACGTCGAGGCCAAGACCAAGGTCCCCAAGGCCTACGGTGTCCTCGCCCTTGGTGCTTCGTGAGTTTATGGCGCCCAACTAGTTCACACTTCTGACACGTAGCGCGGTTCTCCTCATCTTCTTCAACCTCTTTGGCCTCGCCGCCCCCGTCTCCAACCTCATCGGCTGGGGTCTCCCCGCCTACCTCTCGATCAAGGCCATCGAGTCCCCCTCCACCAACGACGACAAGCAGTGGCTCACCTACTGGGTAAGTTGTGACCCAGGCATTTTGCAGCAGTGGAGCACGACATGTCACCGGGACAATATCCCGAAGCATGTCACCCGCAGCATGTTTCCCGCTTTGTCGCCGGATCGCTAACACGGAAAACAGATTGTCTTTGGCACTTTCAACCTCATCGAGTCGATTGCCATCCGCCCGATCCTCTACTGGGTCCCCATGTACTTTGTCTTCAAGACCCTCTTCACCATCTGGCGTACGTCTCTCTCCCATCGCTCCTTATAACCCCCGCTCACCTCGCACAGTCTTCCTTCCTGCCACCCGTGGCGCTGAGACCCTTTACTTCAACGTCCTCCGCCCGGTCCTTGTCAACGCCAAGGCCCGCGCGCAGGCTCCCGTTCCTTCGACCACCAACGTCGCTCCCTCGAGCTTTGACGGTAAGTGTGACCTGCGCCGAAGCGATAGCCAGTGTCCGTGAGCTAACGGGCCAGACAAGAAGGCCCTCTAAGCGGAGAACCCTCTCATTTTCTAACGCACCTGCCCTCGCCGTCTACTAGAGACTGTGCGAGTAAGCGACGACGAGTCAAGTGGAGTAACACTTGCATGATACTGAGTGTGGACGGCCCTACAAATTGACAGAGCGAGCGAGATGAATGTGTGACGACGACAATGATGCAATACATGAGGTGTCAATTGGGCTGGGCCGGCTGGGCATTGAGGCGTCAATGTGTCTGCGGTGGATGGCCTCGGGCGGCAGGCAACCGGGGGAGTGAGTGGGCTGGAGCTCGATCCCGGAGCACCGAGCTGCGATGCTGGGAAGCATAGAAGCATGCCAGCATGCATGAGGCTGCACGTGACTGTCCGTGAGGTCAGTTGGAGAGGGATCTCGTATCAAGAGCCGCAATCTTGGACCAGCAGCAATCCACTGCTTATGTATTGACCTCTGGTTGCTGACAATTCGGTGGTGATGCAAGAGACCTGATCGGTCACGTCACGCCGCCGCGCGCCGCCGCGCGCCGGGGGCCGTGGCCGAGACAAGCTTTTTGTTCTCCCTGTTCTGTTCCTCGTGCTTTTGGCGTGCATGGTCCAGCTACTGCATACAGCGACGCATGCTCCCCTCTAGGCCGGCCTGAGCTGCTACTGCGCGCTGTGCTCCTGCTCCGCGGCCTCTGCGCTCCCTGCGCTGCTCGCTGGCAACTCTCGGCCACGGGCGGGCATTTTCCCCTGGGCCTGAAAAGCCCAAGCGAAATTTGATTCCGCCCCGTTGGTTGGACGGTGGCACCTTCCTTGGCTTACCTCTGCCGGTTGCCCTGAGTTTGAACATTTCGATGGTACGATAGATACAGTTCTGCCTGAGAACGGAGAGAGCTTGTCGGCAAGCAAAAGCAAAGAGCAAGGGCAGCGGGGGTGGTGGGTGGTTTTGTAAGAGCTGCCATTCGTGCTTTGCTACTTATTCTTTGCCCAGCTATCTACGACAGCGGTCGTTCACATCCACCCTTCCATCTTCGCATATCATCACCAGCACAACTAGCTAACTGCCCGTCACTAGCCAGTTGTCTCGTTGTGCTTTCCTGGTCGGTCGCCTGTCAACAAACGCCAATCTTTTTTATCTTTTTTTTTTCCTTTCCTGCTGGCTGCCTGCTCACAATGTCGCGCGCCGCCTCGTCCATTCTCAGCCGCCCGACGTCGCTCGTCGACGTAAAGTCGTGGGGCATCGAGAGCCTTTCGTCGGCCCGCTTTGCTTTCGACACGTGAGTGGCTCTGCTGCTTGCAACACTGACATGCCTAGCAAGACCACCGCGGCCACCGTGCTCACCATCATCCTCTCGCTTCTTGTCCTCGAGCAGGTCGTCTACCGCTCCAAGAAGGCCCACCTTCCCGGTGACAAGTGGACCATCCCCGTGATTGGCAAGTTTGCCGACTCGCTCAACCCCACGCTCGCAAACTACAAGAAGCAGTGGTACTCGGGACCCCTGTCGTGTGTCTCGGTCTTCAACATGTGAGCCTCTCCGGGTCGCTGCTTCCCGCTGACCCGCCCCAGTTTCATTGTCATCGGCTCGTCCAACGAGATGGCCCGCAAGATCCTCAACTCGCCCAACCAGGCCGAGCCCTGCCTCGTCGCCTCGGCCAAGAAGGTCCTCTCGCCCGACAACTGGGTCTTCCTCCACGGCAAGGTCCACGCCGACTACCGCAAGGCCCTCAACGTTCTCTTCACCCAGAAGGCCCTCTCGATCTACCTCCCCATCCAGGAGCGCATCTACCGCAGCTACTTCCAGGACTGGATGAAGGTCAAGGAGCCCCGCGAGATGATGCTTCACATGCGCGACCTCAACATGGAGACGTCGCTTTCCGTGTTCGTTGGCCCCTACCTCAACACTGAGGAGAAGCTTCTGATCAACAAAAAGTACTGGCTCATCACCTGCGCTCTCGAGCTCGTCAACTTCCCCCTCGCTATCCCCGGCACCAAGGTCTACAACGCCATCCAGGCCCGCAAGCTCGTCATGAAGTACCTCATGCGCTCGTCGCGCGACTCGAAGATCCGCATGGCCGACCCCAACAACGAGCCCGAGTGTCTCCTCGACGAGTGGACCCGCGCCATGATCCTCGCCAAGACTGGCAACGGCGAGCAGGCCAAGCTCCTCTCGCGCGAGTACGACGACCGTGAGATTGCCATGGTTCTTCTCTCGTTCCTCTTTGCCTCCCAGGACGCCATGTCCTCTGCCATCGTCTGGATGTTCCAGCTCACCGCCGACAACCCCGAGGTCCTCGCCAAGGTCCGCGAGGAGCAGCTCCGTCTCCGTGGCGGCGACGTCGAGGCCCCTCTCACTCTCGACCTCGTCGAGGACATGGTCTACACCCGCGCCGTCGTCAAGGAGGTCCTCCGCATCCGCCCCCCCGTCATCATGGTCCCCTACCTCACCACCCGCCAGTTTGCCATCACCCCCGAGTACACCGTCCCCAAGGGCTCGATGATCATCCCCGCCTTCTGGAACTCGCTCCACGACGAGACCTGCTACCCCGAGCCCGAGAAGTTTATGCCCGAGCGCTGGCTCCCCAACGCCGACGGCTCCCTCCCCCTCGCCGAGACAAAGCCCCAGAACTACCTCGTCTGGGGCTCGGGCCCCCACCGCTGCATTGGCGGCCAGTACGTGAGTACCAGAGCAGTGTCACGCGTGAAGCGTAGAGTGAATGCGCCACCTCCACCCAGTCTTGGCACGAATATTATCGTGCCACCGTTACCCCTGCCACCCTTGTGGCCCATTTGCTGACAAACGCTCAGGCCACCATGCACCTCGCCGCCGCCCTCTCGTACGCGTCCGTCACCATGGACTGGACCCACCACCGCACCCCCGACTCGGACGAGGTCCAGGTCATTGCGGCAATCTTCCCCAAGGATGCGTGCATTATGGATTTTGCTCCTTACGTAAGCAAAAATACCATTACATAAGCACTTACCCATCCAGAAGGCCGCCTAAGCGGCGCCGCGCTCCTCGGACGCGAAGCAGAGCGAGATCAGAAGCGAAGCAGAGCGAGCTGAGAAGCGGAATCACGCCCACCTCGGTCCTCGGCGCTCCCATCCCCGCCAAGAGCCGAACACGACAACGACACCGGCGCAATAGAAGGATGTCTAATGGTTGACTATACCGACCCATCCGCACCACCACCCACAGAACAAGTTTAATTTTGACCACACGCGCGCTCGACTCGTATGAGAGCCGCCCTGCAGTACCCACACCCTCTATGCCTGCTATGTCATGGAACAAGATATCATCCCACTGGCCTGGCCACTGCCAGCATGCCTGCGCTGTCCCGTTCGTGGAAACGGACACAGCGATAGGACACGAGGAGCCGCTGCGTCCGGCCCGGAGGCATTGCGATCGTCGCGTCTCGGTACTGACCACCACTGCCCCCGCTCGCTGATCACAGGCCAGACGCCAATCTCGGGATGCCCGAACAGCTCATGATTAATCGCCGCCGCTGACCGGGATTCCCGACATCGGCGGCCGCATCGCATCGGCCGCGGTGCAGCGAGCCGTGCGCTCTGCCCTGCTGCTTCGGCCCGCCGCTGGTTTCCTGTTTCGTGTTTCTCATGCCGTGCACCGTGCGATGAACACTCGCTCGTACCATGCTGGGCGCCACGCATCCCCACAGCGGCCGCGCGCGCGTATCGTCCCACGGCTGACATGTGCTGCTTCTGCGGTCTGGCGATCTGGCGGCTCGTATCTTCCTATCTTGCCCTCCCCCAGACTCGCGAGCGCCATGCTACGCGCCGCTGCAATGCCGCACGCCGCCGCCTCTGTGGACTCTGCGACTCTGTGGGCTCTGCCCACGCGGCAGACCCGGGCGGCATGGGGGGCGGACGCCCGAGGCGGGGTGCGGGGCCAGCACGGACGCGACGCGGGCGCAGTGTGGCGTGGCGTTGCGGAGCATAGCGTTTGCGGCCTGGGCTCGCTGGACGGCTATTCGCCGCCCTGCGGGCCGGATCTGAGATCTGAGATCTCGGCGCCTATCCGCGGTTTTATTCGCCGCAGTTGGCCGGCTGCGTTGGCGCAGCGGAACGCTGCGCTCCAGGGCGGCCCGTATCTGCTAATGACTCAGGAGAGCCGCGACCCAGGGGAGAGGACGCACGGGGCCGACACGCTATTGTTCTCGCTATCGCCGTTGCCTGTGCTCGCCTTTTGCTATTGTGCTTTGTGCGCTCGGGCCACTCGCCTGTGCCACGATCTCACCGCGGCCCGGGCTTGCGCGACAGCTGCTGCAATAGTGGGCGGACGCCCCGTCCACCGGCCACGAGTGCCGCGCCGCCTCCAGGCCTCCGGTCGGTGGACGCGGAGGAATATAAAACGAAACGAACCCGGGGTTCTTATAGTCTGGGATCAAGGAGAGCCTCGACTGCGACGCCATCGCCTCGCCGACTGTGCAAATACACGACAAGCATGTCGCTACACTCCCGTTCCTTATTTAGCCGCGTCGATGCTTCACTGACCTCTCGCGATCATGGACGACTGATCGGCCTCGGGAACGGAGTGCACTCAGTAGCGAGCGAGCGGCTTTGCATTAACATTCTTCACCCGCGTGACGGCGTTACCTGCGGGGTTCTATGAGAAGCTCGCAGCGAGGCCGCTAGCTCGCCTCTGGACATCGGGATACTGGCAGCAGGAGACTGGGCCGCGTGCCGGCCACAGTGAGCGATGTGGACAGTGAACGCGAGCCGAGAGTGCCTAGTCTCGTGGCCACGGTGAGCGGCAGACATGGTCGGCCTTGGCAATCGCCGGGATACAGTTAGGCATGTCATGCCCATCCGCATTCTGGGGACAATGCTGGGCCCAATCCCGCTTCCTGTCGCGGATCGCGATCGACCTCCGAGCATGTCGGCGCGCTCCGTAGCTCGGTAGCGAGCATTTCGCCGTGGCTGAAATGACCAGCGCGTGCGAAACAGGAACGTGCCGCGTTCTGTTCTGCATAGCCGGTGGCGTTTGGCTGCAATGTTTCCGCGCGTCTTGCGAGCCAAAGTTGGCACCCGCAAACCTTGTGGCCTCTAGCCGTCGATCCGCTCTTGGCACGCCGTCTATCCTCACCATATGCTGCGGATGCTCGAGTGTTACTGGCGGATGCCTCGTCGATCTGTCCCCAACCGCGGATGCTGTCGTCGATCCGCTACCCAGCGGCGGCTGTGGGCATAGTTGGTTGCCAGTGAGCACGACCGTTGTGTATAAAGGCCGCACCTGTTGCTGCATTACTCGTCCACATTCCTTCAGATTACAATGAGGCTCCTCCCGATCGTGCTCCTCGCGGGCCTCGTCGGCGCCCAGCTGGAGAAGAAGCCTCCCAAAAAGTCTTCTTCAGCGCACGCGTCTTCTCCAGCGCACGCATCATCTACAGCGGCGCTCGCGTCGTCTACAGTGTCAGTGTCCCCTACAGTGTCCACTACAGTGTCCACGGCACCGTCCGTGTCCGCGAGCTCTCCCCCGACGACCACCCCGCTGGGTGTCCTTCCGGGCATGATCACCAACTCGCCACCGCCGCTCGCACAGTCGTCCATCTACTCGTACCCGCAGAGCCCAATCCCCGCGCGCACACTCTCCTCGCCGGCGTCAGTGTTCACCGTCGCAGAGCACCTGCCCCCCAAGAAGCAGAACCGCAAGCTCAAGTACACGTTCAATCTCGGCTACTCTGCCGGCGCGCCCTCGGGCTTTCTCCGTCGCATGACGGTCATCAACAACCAGTTCCCGGGCCCGCTCATCGAGGGCTGGCAGGGCGACGAGATCGAGGTTACTGTCAACAACAACCTCGACTCGCCCCAGGCCCTCCACTGGCACGGTATTATCCAGAATGGCACCAACGGCTACGATGGGCCCCCTGGCGTGGCGCAGTGCCCGATCCAGCCTGGCAAGAGCTTTACCTACAAGTTTACCCTCACAAACGAGGTCGGCACGTACTGGTACCACAGCCACTTTGGCAACACGATGGCCGACGGCCTGCAGGGAGCGCTCATCGTGCACTCGCGTGACGACCCGCTGAAAAAGGGCGTCGACTATGACGACGACCGGATTCTGTACGTCGGCGACTGGTTCCACGACCAGAGCGACTTTATCCTCCGCCGGTACAAGACGTGGGGAGAGGGCTACCGCGGTGCGAACATTCCTGGCATGCCCGACGGCGTCATTATCAACGGTATCGGCAGCGAAAACTGCTCGGTCGCACAGCCCGGCGTCCCGTGCAAGACGCCTGCCCCCGCGGTGATTGCCGCCACAAAGGGGACCAAGGTGCGGCTCCGCCTGATCAACCCTGGTTCCAAGGCGCAGATCCGCTTCTCCATCGACGGACATGTCCTCAAGGTCATTGACGTCGACGGCACCCCGATCAAGCCCGTCGACCTGCACGAGATTGACATTGACCCCGGACAACGCTACTCGGTTGTCATCAACCTCGACCAGCCTGGAGGTGAGTCGGCTGTGCCCCACCCACTGACCCCAGATGCCTTCTGGATCCGCGCCAATGTCGCCTTTAGTGAGCAAACTCCAAAGTGGCCTGTAGTCTAACAACCAGAGAACATTTTCAAGGGATACCCGATGGGGACAAAGGCGATTCTCCGTTACGGCGTGTCCAAGGGCGATCCCACGTCGTCGCCGTGGGCGGATCTCAAGGCCCCGACAGCGCCGTCCACCGACCTCCAGGACGACCACAACATTGAGCCCCTCAAGACTGTGATTCCTCCGGCCGCATACAAGGTCCACCGCATGGACTCTGCGCTCGGCGCCTTTGTCGACGCCAAGGGCAACCCGTTCCTCGGCTTTGGGTTCAACCCGTACATGAGCGCCAACGACTCCAAATTTGTAACGTACCAAAACTACATCAACGACCCGCTGCTGGCCAAGATTATGAACGGCAAGACGCTCGACCCGACCCGCTACGCGGCCATCACGCTCGACCGTCTCGGCGCGGTCGACATTATCCTCAACAACTGGGACAGGGGCCTCTCCCATCCGTACCACCTGCACGGCCGGCCGTTCTTTGTCATGGCAAAGGGGTCGGGGATCATGACGCCCGAGCTGCTCGCCACCACGCAGTTCAAGACTGCCCCGCTTATCCGCGACACGGTCACCGTCCCCGTCCAGTCGTACGTCGTCATCCGCCTCATCACCGACACGCCCGGCGTGTGGCCCATCCACTGCCACCTGGGCTGGCACATTGCGCTCGGAAAACTCGCCGTCATCGTCGTCCGCCCCGACGAGATCCGCAAGCAAAAGCTGCCCGGCACCTGGAAGAATCTCTGCAAGGGCCTCGATGTCAACGAGGTCGGCTGGGGGCGCCGCGCGGAGCATGCCCTCGATGTTCTCCCCCTCAAGGAGCGCAAGTACGCCGACGAGTTCTGGCCGCCCCTCGAGCGTCGCGAGGCGCGGGTGCTCTCCTGGTTTATGAGGTTGTGGAACGCGTAGAGGCTTGCGCTTCCGTGTGTGGCTCACGTCCGAGTTGACGCCTCCGTAACAGGGAGAGACTGAAGAGAGGCAAAGGTACGACAGGGTGAAGAAAGAGGAGGATAGGAGCGGAGGAGAGGGCGACTCTTGACATGTGGGATGCTAGGCCGGAGACGGAGTCTGACATCGATGCCCATGCAGACATCGAGATGTCCAGAACGTTGGAGGATGCTATCAGCTGTGAGTCTTGATAGCCGAGGTGCGAGTTGATCGGCGAGTTGATTGTCGAGACGCTGGCGCCGATTACGGTTAGACGGTATTAGTGCCGCTTGTGGTTTCGCCTCTCCACGTTTGAGCGAGAATTGGGGCACTCTGCCGACAACTCCAATAGCCCCGACAGCGGTATGGAGCACATATTGCCGGCGGTCGTCAGTTGCACTCCCACAGCTGCTGTACTGTGCCCCGTGTGCTGCAATGCTGCAGAAGCGGCCGTTGCGTGGATTTGGAAGGCAGTCCGCGTGATGGCGTCAACCGGCATCACAATGCGGCTCAAGTGGCACCGATCGCACCATGTCGCAAGTTCACTGTCGTCATGTCCGAGCTGCGCGTTGTATCTTGTTGATTGCTTGCTGGTGCCTGCCAGTGCTGGACAAAGAGGCGCTCGTCCCACAGCACAGACAATGGTGCTCCAAGGCCCGGGTCACGTGGCGCGGGTTGGCAGTGCCGCTCCACTCGCGGCGGCGTCCACCTGCATCCCGCTGACGTCTTCTGGTGTGCGGGCCCGCGATTATGACAGCACCCCGTAGATGGCCCAGAATGCCAAGGTGAAGCCTGAGAGGAAGCCGAGGGGCAGCGCTCCACGGCACGCCGGAGTCGTCTGCCTCTCGTTGTGCAGCCGACACACGCTGGAGAGCACCGCTGGAATCGGTATCTCGTGTTTCAGCGCAGCGAGACTGATGTCAGTGGCGCTGAGCTTCTCGTGGACAGACGAAGCCTGTTGAGTGGAGACCGAAAGATACAGCAGTGAGGAGGTTGACCGAGCGAGGACCAGTTGCGCAGGTATGTGACGTCACTGACCCCACTCGCCTTTCGTCCACTTGATGAGCGCCAAACGCACTCCACACAAGCTCTGGGCGCGGCAGCGGGCAGTGGACGGACAGCCGTGGAGCAGCGATTGTTGGACCGAGCGGGCTCCACCACCCTCCGAGAGCTGCGCATCAGTGCACCGTAGGTCTGTTGGACCGATCAAACCCTGGATCCGAGCGGCGTCCGAGTAATCGAGACGAGCACGGCGCGTGCAAAGCGCCCCCTTTCCATCGTCACCTTTCCGTCGACCTTCCTTTCTACTGCGTACCCATCGCGCACCAGGCAGGGACATCGTGCAGGGGTACCCACCACTCACAAACTTCAGATTCCAAAAATGATGCACCGTCTCAAGAGACGCGCTGACCACTGACAGGATCGAACTGCCGACCTTTGCATTACTGATATTATCTTAATATTAGTACAATGCTCTAACCAGCTGAGCTAAGCGGCCACGATGCTGACGATCGCGATGTGGTGGCGTCCAAGGGTAGGATAGCGACGAGAAGACGGTGACATTCTTTATGGGGGGACGTTGAGAGCGGTGGATGTTTGCCGAGCCGCCATTCGATGAGGCACAGCCGGTGCCACACCGCAGATCGAGAGCACCGCGAGAGCGGGCCGTGGAGCATCCACGCGGACGCCAGTCAATCGGCAGATCGACAGCCACAACCGAGGCACCTCGGACCTTAGGCCAAGCGGGTCCCCGGGTCCCAGTATCGGCCGGGCTGCTGATGTCGATCCGAGTGATCAGGCCGCTAGATCGCGAGGGTCTGCGCCGGCGCCCAGGAGGGCCAGCATTCCAGGTCGCCGACACTTGCCTTGGCCGCACGTATTGTGTCTGGCTGCCTTGCACATCACGGAGCAGGAGCTGCGGCCCCGCAAGGCATCGGCGCTCGAGTTGTTGATCGTCCCTCCGCTCGCAGTGGGCTCAAGATGGCACGCCCCCGGCTTGCGGCGGTCACCACAGGGATGATCGGGCGACGAGATAATCGGTTACGAGGCGCGGTGATAGGATCGATGAGAGGATTGCGATTGTAAGGCATGTAAGGGCAAGTGTGTCGCGTGTGAGGTCTACATCTCCGGTGTGCTCCTCCCGGCGCACTAGTCACTGTATCAGAATGAGTTGAAAGGAACGTGGTAATTGGAAACCATTGTCCGGGTACGAAGCACACCGTGACCGATCGTGGAGCGTGAATGTGAAGCAAGCATGGATCCGATCGTCTCTCGAGGTGACTGATCCTGATCCTTCTGAATGGGGTCAATCCAAGGGGAGAGTGGTCTAAAAGTAGAATCAACCTGTCATCCCCGCTCCTCGCTCCGCAGAACGCGCGACTGCAACGCGTGTTTGGGTATTCAAGGCGCGTCGTCGCTGTCGCTTCGAGGGATGGGACAGCGATGGCGCGCCCCGACGCTGCGCGCTGCGAGTCTGGTTGTCAGTTGGCGCTGGTAGAGCACGGAGGCCAGTGAACACCCGCCTACGGCTCTTTATGAGGTTGGTGGATACTTGGATGTTGGCTTGAATCTGAATCTGAATCTGTTGAGCCTTGTCTTTCGTACAGTAACGCTCCCCCACTCTCAGCCCATCCCACGGCCGGATCCGGCGTGGCGTTGGCGGATGGCGGTCGTCTGCATGCATGTCTGCACAAGATCCCGATCTGACAGCCATGCGTGCTATTTCGGGTCATCGCCGTGGGAGTCGGCGAGCTAACACTCTCGTGAGTACTGGCGCGTGGCGGCTGCCTGTTGTCGTGTGGAGAGACCCATAGTGGCGACAGAATGAAATAGCGCAATGCAAAGGCAACACGAGGCAGCACATGACAATGCCAGCCCGCTGGTACGAAATGGCCGGTCCTCGACAGGTGACCAGCCTTGGTGGCCGTTGAACGCGGCGACTTTCTGCGCTACGGGCCGGCGGTGGTTGTTCGGCAGACGTGCGCGCCTTCCGCCTCGGCAGCAAGTTGTCCTTGCCATGATGAAACAGCCAACCCCAGTGACGAGATTACTATTGAATTTTTTGAGTGCTCTTTTTTTCTTGCCTTCTGTGTTGTTTTCTTTCTGGCTTTTTTCTTTTCTTGTTCGCTAGCGACATTTGGACGCAACAGTGACAATAGTCAGAGTATGAGGAACACAGGAACACGCTGAGCAGCGATGACATCAATTGCAGAGCCACAGCCATGGCAGCGTATGCACGCGACCACGGCCATTTCTTCCTCTTGTAATCATCGTGTCTGGATGTAGCGGGCATCGCGCATGGTACCACAGGCACGCGGCGGCTGGAGCAGCTGACGCGGGACGGGACGTGTGGTCTGGGAAACCCTCGACCGCCGGAAATGAGAGCCCCTGGACATGTGTTGGGGCAACAGGCGGCCTGCTCGGCTCGCAGCCGGCGCCGCCGAACGCAGGAGAGGATGCGGCTGATGCAGCAGAGACACCAACGCCTGCGCGCCGCCCCACTTCTCGCGCTCRYAMKMGWCGCCGCCGGCACTGCTCCGCTCTTGGCCTCCTTGGCCTTGTCAGCGCGCTCGCGTGGGCTGGGCTCTTCCCTATGACGTGCGAGGCCGGCTGGTACAGAGGGGCGACGAGACGGCCAGGCTGGCCCGACGTACTCGGGCGGCGACGGTCTTGTTCCACCAGCACCACACAACAGACGACCACCAGTATTACCACGCCGCAGGACAATGCACACACAAAGGACGAGTGGGGCAGAGACAGATGATGCGTGCGATGCGATGGGCACGTCTGTCGCGATCGGAAACAAAAGCTGCAGCGATTGTCGGACTGCGAGGTCCGTTGACGGCCGCCAGCTTGCCTGCCAGTCGCCAGAGTACCAGACTGCAAGAATGTGTCAGATTTGCGGTCAGCGGAGCGCATGCATCCGCGTCTCGCGCCTGCGGCCGCGTGCGCACGGGGATCAGCGGGTCCCGGTCGGTGTCCACCGATCGCCGAGCATCCGCACGATGCGAGATGCGAGTGCAAGCGACGCCATGCTCCCCACTGTACCACCCACCCCACCCCCACTCTGTCCTCTGCAGCTGGTCGGCTACTTGCCAGCTGTCCTGACCCAGGTGGGTTCACGCTGCGGGACGCCTCTGCGCCACTGACGGGGGTGACAATGACAATGTCTCGTGCGCCTGTTCGCTGTGCATGCGGGGCGTGTTTAGAGACAGATGCAGGAGGTGGTGCCAGGGCTCGGTGGGCCAATGGCCTCTGTTGCCGATGTGCCGTGCCGCGCCGCGCCCGCCGCAGACCCCTGATACTTGTTGTTGCCCTGGCCAACGTGCCAGCCAGCCAAGAGGGGTCCAAGCCGTCCAAGACACGCCCCGAGCCGCACCCCATCGCGCCGTGCGGCCCATCGCTCCCATCGCTTATCGCCCGCACCCCCGTTTGTTCCCAGCGACGCCCAACGCCCGACGCCTCGTTCCCATCGGGCTGCGGCGGTGTGGAGGGGCACGCGGGCGAGAGAGGAGAGTCGAATCAAATCAATTACATGAATACCGCTACTACTACTACTGTTACCACCTTTCGGGGTCCGTCTGACTACCGGATTAAACAATCACCTGCAAACGCGTTGGGGGCATGACGAGAAGATGCCTTGCACTGCGGCAGCGCTTACTTGGAGAGGTCTCCAACGGGGATGATGAAGTACGAGGTGTCGGCGGTGAGGAGACCGGCGAGGGCAGTGTAGAACTGGGACATGTCAGCACGAGCGATAATAGTAGCACACTGTGGATCTGAGACAAGCGGCGGCGGCGGCGGCGGCGGCGCACGGGGCGCTGTCCATCGTCCACATGTGTGTTTGGTTGGTAATACTCACAGCAGTGAAGGCAGTAGCGATACCGACTCCGCCACCGGCCTTGGTGACCTTGATGTTTCCAGTAAACTTGCCGGCAGCGAGGAGCCAGAAGGTAATGTCAAGGAAGAAGAAGACGAGGAAGAGCGAGACCGAGGAGCGGAGAGTGCCGAGGAGGAAGATGAAGGTGATGATACTGCACAAGTTAGTGTCTGTGTGCTTGTGTGTGTGGCTGTCAGGTTACTCACCCCCACATAGCGAGGTAGATACCAAGGGCCGAGTTGAGCTGTCCGGGGTCGACACCCTCCTTCTGGTAGGCAGCAAAGACCTCGAACTGGGGGATGAAGAAGAAGCCGAACGAGATCCAGAACGAGCCGTACGAGGTGAAGGCAGTAGCACCAAAGGTGTTTCCGCAAGCCCACTCCTCGATACCGGCGATGATCTGGGCGAGACCACCGTAGCCGAAAGCGAGACCGACAATGATGTTCTCGACGGTGATGTGACGGGCCTGGCAGTTGAAGAGCGAGAGGACAAAAGTGGTTCCGCCAAAGCTGGCTGTCAGAACGAGCAACAGCAAGCAGACACTCACGCAAGGAGACCGAGAGGGGCGGGGTTACCAAACTTGCGGTGGTAGACGGGGAAGGCGGGCTGGCTGGTGTCCATGGGGTTACCGCCGGGGGTGATGAAGCGCGAGATGGCGCCGCCAGACTGGTAGGCAGCCTCCTGGTCGGGCTTGACCTCGTGACCGTTGAGCTCGGACATTGTGGTGGTGGTTGAAGAGAAGAGGGAGATGCAGAGAGTCCTGGGGAGAGGTCGAAGAGAGTGGTAGACCTAGAAGAGAAGAAGAGTGGAGTGGAGAAGAAGAGTCTGATGGGGGACGTGTTTTTGCTCAAAGTTGGAGGGCGTCTTTATACCAGAGGGAAGGCAGGCAATGGCCCGCGGGGCAACGATCGGCTGTGGGTGTGGCAGCGTGGAGTAGGATCGGAGACCCCAGCCGATCCGAACCCTTTGGTCCTCTACCAAACTGTGATACATTGCATTCTACTGGTGGCCGCATCGGCTGCTGCTAAGAGCCAGTGGGTGCCTTGGCTGCGTACCAATTGCCAGGCTCGGAACGACCGACCCTCCCCCACACTGGGTCGCTGGGCCGTCAAGGGCCGGGTGGAGAGCGGAGCGGAGGCTGAGAGCTCTGTGATCTGTTGTTGGTGGGATGTCTGTTGGGGCTGAGAGGGCAGTCCTCTCGGTGTCCTTGGCAGCGACAGCTTTGCCCTGGGACCTGGGCAGCGACACCGACAGCGCAGCTGGAGCAGCAGCTGGAGGGGGAGGAAAAACAAAAGCCCAGAAAAAAAAAGGCAAAAAAACTTTCCACCATCCATCATACGCACAGCAGCAGAGGGCAGGGATACGTACGTACGTACACCACCCAACCATTCGATGTGCCAAGCCTCGAATGATAATACCCAAATATCCCAATATACCCACCAGCTGCCGTCAGCAGCGGAGGCTAGTACCGGCAACAACGTGACCGGCTGTCGGAGAGTGGTGGAGCCAGCCAAGGCGTAAATAGTAGTAATCGGCATCACCTCATCAGGTGCGCGCGCCAGGTACATCAGGTGCAGCAGGCGGAGTTACGTTGAACTGTTTTACTCCGATGGCACGTTGTTCTACAGTGAGCAGCTGATCTGACGCCACAGTCAATTCCACCGCCCCCCTGAACCTCACTCCCCCACCCCTGGCACGCGTAGTCGGCTTTACCGTCCGACCACTGTCGGCAATCTACAACCCCCGCTCTCCCCCCACCCCACATCACACTTTCTTTGCTCTTTATC
Source organism: Apiotrichum akiyoshidainum (assembly GCA_002973495.1). Lineage (NCBI taxonomy): Eukaryota > Fungi > Basidiomycota > Tremellomycetes > Trichosporonales > Trichosporonaceae > Apiotrichum > Apiotrichum akiyoshidainum. The sequence continues at coordinate 111,865 of PQXP01000023.1, forward strand.
GTTGCTCTTGTTTCTGAACAAGTCCCCGCTGCCCGCAATGCCGGCACCCCTCCTCTCGCTGCTGCCCAATGTCTGACTGCTACTTCCCTCCTTTTTCCAATCAAATGCCGATCCCATGAGAGACCACATCGAGCTCCAGGGTGCAATGCCGCCGCCACAGGGGTTTTCTTCAGCCCGCATGATGCCTCGACAGTTCAGGACCTCCACTCACAGATCCCACAAACCAAGGCCACCCACCCACTCCTCCGCACAAAAGCTCCAGAGGATAAGCTCAAGGATGGCCAGAGATCAGGCAGGACGGCTCATGGATAAGCTAGCCAACGGGCGTGTCTTGTCCGATGCCCGCCTCTTGGGGAGTGCGGGGTAGCCGCACCCCGTCGGCACGACTCGACACCGCGCTGGCCAACGGGCGCGCGAGCTCGGCGCTGACCAACCCCCACAGCGCGCCGAGGATCGTAAGGTCGCTTACCCCGCATTCGAAATGCCTCGGCAGCACGATGCCCGACAAACGACAACGCAAACCAACGACACACGACCAAGAGTTCGAAATGACACGGCCAGACACCCCCCCGGTTTGGGGGTTGGATGACTGGTATTCCTAACGCAGCCTTCGCCTCTCGCGAATCTGTAATTGCCAGCGGCCAACGGACATTACTCGCCGATGGGTCCTTGGGGGCCGTGGTGGGGATGTAGCGAGGCGCATGTACAATGCAAGCTCCAGCCGCCGATTTGGCGTGTGCAAGTTTTGGCGCAATCTGGTCGGTGCGATCTGGGCAGTGCGATCTGGGTGAGTGCGAGGCACAGCGGATGGGACATGTGTGAGGCGCCGGCTTCGGAAATCGGAGAGATCGCTGCCAACGTGTCCACCGCCACCGAGAGGGGGCGAGGACGTGCGGGATGCGGAAGTGTGTGCCAAGCGGCGTGTCCAGACATGTGGGTGGGGAGGGGTCCGTGGTGGGTGGGGAGATTGCGCGGTGGGTGGGGAGAATTGAGCGATGGTGGGGGAGAGTGACATTTTGATGGCCGTGCCGCCTCGAAAGCCAGCGGCGCCGAGCTGGTGGCGTCCGGCAACCTTCTGCAATCAGGTCCGTGATCTCCGCCCTGTTCTCGCTATCATGAGTGCCGTCGGCGATCAGATAGACGTTGATGGCGGCGACCGCCGCTTCCATCGCCGCATGCCCTGGGCGATACGGACCAGTAAACCTCCAGACAACGTAAACCGCAGGTGTCCTGGAAGCAGAGGAAGGGTATTCATGTTGCCCACTCGGAGTGCAACTCGTGTCGTGGACGGCATGCAAGTCTCAGAACGGCGGTTGATCGATGCAGTATGCAGCTTGGAGCTGGAACGGGCATACGCTGCCTGGACGTGTATGCCTAGTGCGAGGCGTTCCACGTACACGCACGTACAGGCCATCCACTTCCAAGCTGCGCTCTGCACTACGGTCTGCACTGCCCCCACACTCTGCACTCTGGTTGGCTGGCTGCGTTGTCCTGGTGGCAGTGTCGCAGCTACGCAGGTGGCCAGGTGGCAGGTGGTTCAGAACGCCACGTGTGGGCGGAGATTGGCGGATGGCCGCTGGCAGTGTCCTCGACTGGCGATGCTGAGCACGGAATCGAATGGCGATAATAGTCGAGAGATCGTGGCAGATGGTAGACGGTGGGTGATGGACGGTGAAAGCTAGACAACAACATGGAAAAGGGGATGAGAGATGGTCCGAGAGAGATACCTCTATCTATATCAATCTGCACGCTGCCCTTCTGCACTGCGCTCTGCTCTGCTCGACTCGCCGCAACGCAGGGCCTACGTTGTCGCGCACCTGATATTTCTGTACCAGCAGCACATGCAGCACATGCTTGCAGCAGCATCAGTCCAAGAGATTCTCCGATGCCGCAACGTCGGTGCCGACGCCACGGCCAATGGCTCGAGATAAACCACCAGCCCAGCCAATGATTGAGATTTTGCCACTCACAATTTGCTTCCGTCCCACCCCTGGCCGCCCTCCACCGCGCCGGAATGTTGAATGTTACTCCGTTCGAGCCGTTCGGCCGCGCATCTCGCACTCTCAACATCCGTCCATTCCTCCTATATCAAGCATACTCGCACGCAGAGCAACATGGTTGGTCCCTCCACACCTCCACGATAATGCATCCTCACCCTCCCAGCCAAAGCCCCGCACCGCTGCCCCTCCCCGCACCTCTCCGTTGCCGCCGGCGCGGCCCCGCACACCCACCACACAGCCGCGCGGTATCGTGGGTCCCGGCGCCGGGTTTGCAGACGTGGCCACAACAGCGTACCGCGTCGAGGATGCCCGCGCACTCGTCAACCTGGCAGTGGCCCTCGTAGAGTCTGGTCTCCATGTCCTCAGCAACCACCTCACAGCCGCTGCCCAGCTGCAGCACAACAGCGCACTGATCCCTGGCGGCACACTGGGAAAGCACTTTCGCCATGTCGCGGAAACCTATGACGCATTCCTCGCCGCACTTAGGAGCAGCACGTTTGACCACACCTTGCCGCAGATCGACTACAATGCCATGCTGCCGCTGTCCCGCGAGCTGGTCGCGCGCGACCTCACTGCATGCCAGGACGCAATGCTCAAAGTGCGGAACGGCCTGGCCGCACTCGGCGAACTGCAGGATCTCGAGGTCGTGCTCCAGCAGCCTGTCGAGGTGATCGCCATCACGCCGACTAGGCAAGAAATGAACAGCACCCTCGGCCGTGAGGTGGGTTGCACTCTACCCATGCCGCCCGTACTCACCGCAGATCTGGTTCTGCTCGCTGCATGCCATCCACCACTATACAATGGTACGCGTCATCGCCGTGCACGAGCTCGTGAGTGTTCCCCACAACAGTCTTGCATTCACACTCACACACACAGGGCATCGACCTCCCCATCGAGTTCGGGACGGCACCTGCAACAATCCACTACCGTGGCAAGGGCTGGAAGGCGCCGCCTGTTTCACCACCACCACTTGTCAAGTCCAAGTTGTAACGTTCCACGCACACACCCACGCACCCACGACCCAAGTAGACCCCCCAAGAGTGCCCGTTGTCATTATGAAATTGTTGTCAGGCTCGCTCGGGCATTGTCAGGCTCGGCACGGGCTGGCATCCCTAATGGGGAGTGTAGGTAACAGTGCAGTCTGTAGGAAGTCTGGGTGTAGGGTGTGTCGCCACCACATGAGCGCGCAATGCGCTCTGCGCACTAACGACCACCACGTGTAGCGACACTCATGAATGACGCGAAGCCTCCACAATTGGCGGCAGGTGGCAAATGATCCTGGAGCCGATCCGGCTTTCCTTGCGCTCCATGGCAGTACGACCCCGGGGTTGCCGGCCCCGCGCGCCGTTCGGCAACTTGGGCAGAAGTAAGCCGATGGTGCAGCCGGCTGAGGCGAGGAGTGGTGTAGCAACAAGCGCAGAGCAACAGAGTAGGGCCAACAACTCGTCCGCCCCGCTCGCCCGGAAAAGCTGATCCCACTGTTGCCTCCTCTCAAGCTCCGAGACGCCCACGCTGGCCTCCATGGAGCACCACGCTCCCCCGCTTCTTGCTTTCTTCTCTACCCGTCTCAAGCAGCTAACTACGGGGACGTACTGGGCCCTCTTGAGTGACTGACGAGCCGCGAGGCCTGGACGACTGACACCGCTTGTCGACCGCTGGCAGTGTGGCGGATATCCGTTCGACCATGAGCTCCATTCCTGCTGTTCCGCTCACGCCGGGCGGCAGAAGCGATACGACTACGGTGTTTGGGATCAACACCGACAGCAAGGATGTGGAGAAGGACGCAGCCAAGGAGGCGCTCGCAGCGAGCGATACATGCAGCGGCGATGCGATTCTCATCACCTGGGACGCGGACGACCCCGGCGTGAGTTGTGCTCTCGGTACTCACTAACTCGCAGAACCCGTTTAACTGGTCGCTGGCGCGCAAGTACACCATGGTCCTGTGCGCGTGCGCTATCACGGCGCTCACGGCGTTGAACGCGACGAGTATGGCGATCATGACGACGTGGGGCCCGGCACACTTTGGCACTTCGCGCCTGCAGTTTGTCCTCGGCCTGACGCTGTACAATCTCGCGGTATCCCTCGCGCCGCTGGTGCTTGCCCCTCTGAGCGAGAACCTCGGCCGCAACGAGATCTACCACGTCACGTCCTTCATGTAAGCTACTATAGGACAAGAGCTGGGGCTGACAGCAGCACCGCGCTGCTCTTCATCCCGCAGGCGCTCAGCACAAACATTTCCGCATACCTCGCCGTGCGCTTCCTCCAGGGTGCCGTGTCGTCTGTCGGCGTGACGATGGTGGGCGGCACGATCGCGGACCTGTTCCGCGCGAGCGAGCGCGGGCCCGCCATGAACCTCTTTTCGCTCATCAACTTTCTCGGCCAGGCGGCCGGCGGCCTCACGATGGGCTGGGTCGGCCAGAACCTCGGCTTCAAGTGGTGCTATGGCGTGCAGGGCATTGCCGCCGGCGCGACGTTTGTGATCAACGCGCTGATACTGCGCGAGACGCGCGCCGACAAGATCCTCTCGCGCCGCGCAAAGCGCCTCACAAAGGAGACGGGCATCCGGCACGTCTGCAAGGCGGACCTGCAGCACAAGAGCTTCCTCGGCATGCTGCGCGTGACGGCCGTCCGGCCGCTGCAGTTCCTGTGCACCGAGCCAATCGTCACGGTCCTCTCGCTGTGGATCGGCTTTGCGTGGGCCGTCATCTACCTCGGCGGCACCGCCACGATGCTCGTCTTCCGGCAGTACGGGTTCACGGACGGCCAGACCGGCTCCATCCAGGCGTGTATCGGCATCGGCGGCCTGGTCGGCTTTGCAACAAACTACCACCAGGAACACCTGTACCGCCGCGCGGCGCAGCGGTCGCCGAGTGGCCACGCACCCCCCGAAGCGCGCCTGTACTGGGCCGCCATCGGCGGGCTCCTGTTCCCGGTCGGCACCCTCATCTTTGGCTGGACCGGCACGCCAACGATCCACTGGGTCGTGCCCGCCATCTTCCTGTGTGTCTCCTACTGGGGAACGTTCTGCATGTACCTCGGCGTCTTGTGAGTAGTGGAGCGGGAAGCGACAGACACAACACGGACACAACACGCGGCTGACAGGCAGCAACTACCTCGCGGACGCATACGAGACGTTCTCGTCCTCGGCACAGGCGGCCCAGGGCCTCACGCGCAATGTCGTCGCGGGCATTTTCCCCCTCTTTGCACAGCAGATGGTACGTGCAGCCTAGGTGAACGGCGTTTGTATACCATACACCTAGGACGAAAGAGAGACAGAACAGCTATTCTCCGCGGTCTGGGTGCGGAGCTGACCTCGCAGTATCTCCGCATGGGCTACGCTCACGCCACGACGCTCGTGGCCGCTATCGGATTCGTCCTCGCAATCGCTCCCTTCATGCTCATCAAGTACGGCGCGCGCCTGTGCGCCCGCTCGCCCATTACCATGTCGTTGGCGAATCACTAGGTGTTTTGTTGTAACCCGTATCCATTCCAGCCGTAGAGATCGTTTTGGCATTACAGAGATGAAACCCGTTTGGGACCTCCGAAGAACGTCACGCGTTCGCGCCGAGGGTGGACTGGTCGCAAGCACCAGAATAGTCAACAACAAAGACGGTGTTGGACCGACCACGATCCCGGCACTGTCCAGTCACCCAGTTGTACAGTCACAGAGCACTGCACTGCTATTTCGAGAGGTCCGCTAACCGGGTGGCCAATCTTGTTCCAGTCGCTTGCAGAACAGAACTTCAGAGTGGGTTACTGTGACGCTGTCCAGTGGAGTTCCTTCGTGGTGACGCTCGCAGGCGCTACCATCTCCCCCAAGCCAGTTCACCTCACGTATGGCGCTGAGGGCCGGCATCGGCATCGACTGGAACAACGTGGCACAGGAGACAGTCGACAAGATCAAGGCTGCTCTCGGAAAGCTGAGTTCCCCACGATTATACAGAGTCGTCAGCACCACATCAACAATTTCGAAAAATTGATTGTAAAATCACTTCAAAAATGACCGTTAATAGGCAAGATCTGCATCGCAGCAAAACACCGCGCTGACAGTAGTACGGTGTCCCTATCTTTCGCAAGACCTGTCTTGATTTATCAGCGGTATCGCATCTGTTGGCGATCTGGACGGCATCAAGCCGTTTGCTGCCTGTCTGGGTCTGGTGGACAGATCGTCTCGCGACCATCTCTTTGACGTCCCGGAGGTCAAACCCGACGAGACGCTCACGCCCGACAGCATGCGTCCTCTGCTGCTGCGGTGCAATCTGGACTTGCACGCTGATTTGGCCTCCAACCTCCGGCGCGCGGGCATCTCGCTGCGGATCGCGCGCCGCCTCCCTCCTCCCGGCACTGGCGGCGACACGGAGTTGGCCGACACGCGAGAGCGACATCCGCTGACCTGAAGGCCAAGACTGCAGACTACGTCGTCATGCACTCGTAGATGCAGTGCCGGCGCAGCACCAACCCTGGCAGCCCGCGCCGCCGAGCGTGGGAGCTCAAGCCGATGAACCACCGCCTCGGAAAGCCCAGGCTCGCGGAAATCCGAGGCCCCTGGCCGCTTTCAACCCGTACATTGCCGCGTACGCGCACCATGGCAAGGGATGCCGGTTGACGGCAGCAAGATGACTGAGCCTCGACGAGATGCTCTCCATTGTGAGCCAGAACAGTGCCGCATGATCATCCAGCGGAGCGACACAGGAGACCTCGGTACGTCTGGACCTGCTGCCTTGTTCTCGGATTCCAGGCAGGGCTGACCTGCAGTTCCGTTATCTGGGACCATACGTGGGGTCTGCACTGCGCGGTTCCGGTACGTTCACAGCCGCGTCCTGTCTCCATACTATACCGAGATAGGGGTCAGTTACAACGGTCCCCAGGGGATGTTTGAGTTTGAGGGCATGTACAAGCGCGAGCTGCGCCGGACGACTGTGCATGAGCTCGCAGGTGCGGATCCTCGACGAGGTGGGAGCAACTTGGGGTTCTGGACTTGGGTAGAGGGGTGAGCGAAGTCGTTTTGGAAGTAATAAGCGTTTGAGGATCAAAAGTAATGTCAGAAAGCGAACAAGTGCAGGAAACAAGCTGCACTGCAACCAGGCCAGATGTTGTTTTTGACGTCATATATGCAAAGTCTCCGCAGTTGCTGTGGGCGCGAGGCAATGCAGCACGCCCAGGGAGTGGGTTGAGTGAACCTGGGACACGGCTGAGCCCAATGGTATTCTTCTCTGGTTTGACGACGACGACGGACATGAAGCAGGCAGCTCGGTGCTGGTGAGGTGAGAGAGGGAGAGAGCGATGGGGGACAGAGATGGCTGGCGTTGGCTGGCTGACTTGGTGGGCTGGGCTGGCTGGTTGGCTGCCAGGGAAGATTGCGTCCAACAGTGCAAGTTCAGGGGAGGGGGGCTCTGGGCAAAAGATTTTGATTCCGCTGCACCGCAAAGGACGCGAGTTGTTTCTGTTTCGCGGCCCCCGGGCCTACTGGGACAGTGAGAGTGAGAATCAACACCGCCCCCGGCCACCCCCCTACCCCCCTCCCCCTCCTTTTCCTTCTTCTCTTCTCTTCTCTTCTCTTCTTAGCTCCACTCCACGACTCCACGTCCAGCCTTCTCTCCCAACGATAAAGCTTGTCGGGCACTACTACTCTAGACTTG